>JAVSBU010069715.1:0-13788 GCA_033118015.1 Loricariichthys derbyi
AGGGCCCACAGTTTAAACAATTTCAATTGTTTATTTGTTTATTTTTACATAATTTGGGCTTCCAGCTCATAAAGCCCACAAAAACAGGATGTCAAAAAATTAGAATACTGTGGAAAAATCAACACAAATTTTGCAGGGCGTGAATGTTTTAAACTTAATAGTGTGACACACTAATCATCTACTAAACTCAAATCACCTGCGCAGGTTTCCTTAAATTAAATTGTCTCAGTTGTGTTCAATATGGAGATGACTGCAGACCTAACAAGTGACCAGAAGACCATCATTGATACCCTCCACAGGATGGGTAAGCCACAAAACTTCATAACTAAAGAGGCTGGCTGTTCACAGAGTGCTGTGTCCAAGCATATCAATGGAAAGTCTAGTGGAAGGACAAAGTCTGTGGCAGGAGGAGATGCACTAGCAAAAGAGATGACTGTGGGTTTACTCAGTGTAAAACAGTGTAAAACATTCTGCAAAATTTGGCCTGATTTCTCCACAGTATTCTAATTTTTTGAAATCCTGTTTTCGTGGGCTTTATGAGCTAGAAGCCCAAATTATGTAAAAATAAACAAATAAATACTTGAAATTGTTTAAATTGTGGGCCCTGAATCTATAGTAACTTTTTGAATGGAATTATAGAAATTAATCAACTTTTCCATGATATTCAAATTTTTTGGAATGGGTCTATATTCACTTTAAACTAAAAAGCCTACAAATAAATTAGAAAACCCTTAAATTATACGTTATAAAGGAAAAGTGTCATACATTATGCCAAGTATTAGGTGGAACGTGGTGAAAAAACAAATTTTGTATATTCTGCCAATGGTTGGCATGGGTAGCACTGTCTCCTTATGGCAGGAAGGTCCTGGGTTCGAGCACAGATGGAGCAGTCTGGAGTCTGCATATCTTCCTCCATGTCCACGTTGGTTTACCCCATGTGCTCTGGTTTCCTCCCACAGTCCAAAGGCATAGTTTAGGTTAATTGGTTATGCTAAACTGGCCCGAACTAAGTGTGTATATATGACTAGACTCAATGTAACCTTTTGTATTGATGTAACCTTGTGTGTCTGTTGCCAGTATGGTTATTGATGCTGGTAGTGAAGTTAAATAAAAGCAAACAAACAAAGTTTATTCTGCCATCTTGGGAGAGAACAAATTTATCTTGTAAAATATTTTATATAATGCTAGATGAAGCCAATAGTACATTATCAGCTAGGAATTTTGGGCCCTTGGCACTGCCATCTCACTGTCTATTTTCTCAGTTCCATTTAAGATACAGAAGCAATTTATAGTTCTGCAATTACAGGCTGTAGTCCATCTGTTTCTCTATGTACGTTGTTAGTCCCCTATACCCTGTTCTGTAGGTACTGTTTGGGTGGTGGATCACTGCAGTGATACTGACATTGTGGTGCTGTGTTTGTGTGTTGTGCTGGTAAAAAGTTGTCTTTAGGTCAAAATATATGATCTCACTTTGTTTCCAGACTCCTTGACAATTTCAGCTCTGGCTTCCTCTGCCTTGTCCTTGTTTCTGCAGACCATGTGTATAGTACCACCTGAAAAAATGTACAATACGTATTACAGGCAAAAATAGTCAAACAACCGCTATAGAACACAAGTACACAGCGCTGTGCGTATTATATTTTACATATCTACATATCACCCACATTCCTACCTTTCTTTGCAATGGCCATGGCTGCTGCTTTGCCAATGCCACTGTTAGCACCAGTGATCATAAATGATCGGCCAGCCACAGACACTTCCATATCTTTTTCAACAAAGCCTTTTGATACTGAATCGAATGCTCCTCTGGAACAAACCCAAAGCAAAAGAGATCAATTACAACATGCACAGTATAAGGAGTGACAAGGCTGCATGAGTTCATATGCTAATCAGCTGGGCCTTTAGTTATTCAGATCACTCAAATGGTGCCATAAGCAAAGGCACATTTTAATCAATGCAATTTCAATATATTCGTTTCAGTCTGTGGTGTTCTGAATATTGGATCCGTCCCGTATGTCAGTCAGAATGATAAATAAAAGATCCTGGCATGAAAACAAACAAGTTATATTGATATTGATTGAGGTAGCTGCAGCCAGACGGTGCATTTGCAAGTAATATCTGATAGCTGTGGGCTGCTAAATGTAATAATCAGTTTGTTATCAGGCTAAAATAATGAACATCAACAATCCGACAATGTAACCTAACAAATGGAGTAGGTATCTATATAAATCTATTTAATATAAGTCTACAGTGGCATTTGTAAGAAAAGAGCAAAGTGAAGTGAAGAGAAAAAAACACAAAAAGGATGAAGGGATGTTTGAAAATCATGGCTGGGAGAGAGAGATCTGATAGGAGAAGATATATGAAAAGCAAAGTGGAGAAAATTGACTAAGGATTGCTGTAAGGAATTGGTGCCTAGACTGATTTGATACATTTGATTGTGAAACTTTCAAAGCTGAGTTGCATTTTGAGCACAACCATCGCTTAAATTTTTTATTTCATTCACTCTCATTTAAAAACATATAAAATTAAATCCGTGTTTAAAGTAGACAACACTTTTCGAGAACATCTTCAAATTGATTGTCTTATAAGGTACAAGCAACAGAGGGTTAAGTGCTCAAGTGCCAATCTATATAGACCTCTGGAGAAAAATCAGCATCTCTACATGTAAGGCAACAAATCCATTGGTGTATCTGATGAAATCCACCTCAGACCCACCTGCTTCTACTTATTGACCTACTGAATAATTGATCACCTGAACCAAATTTTATTTACTGGAGGAAAAGTGCAAGAGACATAAAAGCTGGGACTGACATTTTTTTTTTCTTTGGATGCTAGAAAATGAATATAAACTTGTTTTCCTTGTTTATTATTGTGTGCTATTAATTGAAATCTGAAAACACTGCATCTTATTTGGTATTTATAGTGAATAAATGATCTTGCCATTGCTGCAAATAAATATTTCTATTTGGAATATGGGGGAATGTGTCTAATTTATAGAATAAAACAAAAATGTAGCGCTCTCGTAATTTTTTAAGACCTGTCTATGCACACATTATGGCATCCTATCAAGATAAGGATCAGTAAGACCTAATGAGAACAAGCAAGGGTGTCTCTCTGATCGAGCCGCTCATGGTAGCGCCTCATTTGCACCCTCAATGAGAGGCTTTGTCAGACCGGAGTCACCAGGAACAGAGTTAAAGGGTGCAAGGCGGCGCTGGGGTCGCCAGCACCACTTAGTAAATAAGTGTAGTGTTACCAGTACTGTGCAGCATGCAATGAGATGCAGCAGGCAGTGTGTGTTTAGTGTAACTGGGAACAAAAGAGTTCTGTTCCAGGACAGAGCAAAAGAAGTGGTAGTGAAAGGATGAAGAGAACTGCCTACGAGCAAGAAGAGTGCAGGACAGTTGCTTGTATTACCCTCACGTGTTTGAGAAATTTCTCCTAAGCTGCTTTGTTGGATTTCTTGATATAGGGAATAATAAATAAATGAATGTTAATGATGACAGCAATTCTGCTGGTTGATGCTGCAGACTATGTAGAGTAGAAGCCTAAGGTTTTATGCTCTTAAGGCATTACTGTCAATCATTCCTTTATTATACAAGGCTGTATTTATTTAAACATATTATAAGTTTCAAGTTTATGCACTGTGTGAGGTTTTCAGTAAGTCAAAATTATGACTCTTAAAAGTAAGCTTCTCACAAACACTGGCAGAATTTTTTCTCTTCCTTCCTGTACCTCCTTTGAACACACTTTTGCTGTTCAGACCCCATTTTTAACGGGATTTAGCTCAGGGCCACACTCTAAAAACTGTCACTTGTGACAACTTAGGATCGTTTGCCCTGCTGAATCAGTAAGCTGTGACCACATTTCAACTTTCTGACTGTTGTTTTGAGGTGGTGCTTCCTCACAATATATACCCTGAAGCACACCATTAGGTTTTCTTGCAAATGTCAAGTCAAATTCGACCACGACACAATGCTGTAATGCCCAAGTATCACATGAATCACTGGAATGATTTGCTTTTTATTAAAGCCTCATTCTAATACATACATAGTGCTGATCATTCAGCTGTTTTCTTTGCTCCATCTTTCAAAAAGGCTAAATCTTTGCTTTGGAGATCACCTGCAAATTTCAGTCTGGCTTCTTGTGCTCGTCTTGGTGTAGGAGGTTAAGCTTTGTGCCTTTGTCTTTCAAGCCATCACAATATCTTAGTGGTGTACAATACTTTGATATACAATGCAATAGAATACACGCAATTGTGGGCCTTGCTCAAGGACCCAACAGTGGAAGCTTGGTAGATGTGGGATATGAAGCTTTAGTCCAGTACCTTAACCGCTAAGCCAACACAGCCCCATGTTTACTCTCCCAGTTGCTGCTAGAGACCCTACACCAGCTGAAAGACTAAAACAATCATACTTATTTAACCAACACCTATTACCAACAACTATAGACAGCAGGTGCTAAAACTGTAGCACGTTCTATAGAGTAATCTGTAATACTTTTTTCCATGCATGTTTTTCCCCAAGGCTGTAACATAGTTATAGATTTAAACTTTAATTTATTTATTAGTTAAAATGTGTAATAAGTGTATTATTTTGCTTT
Organism: Loricariichthys derbyi; assembly: GCA_033118015.1. Classification (NCBI taxonomy): domain Eukaryota; kingdom Metazoa; phylum Chordata; class Actinopteri; order Siluriformes; family Loricariidae; genus Loricariichthys; species Loricariichthys derbyi. The sequence continues at coordinate 4,606 of JAVSBU010069715.1, forward strand.
CAGATAGTTTAAACCAAACATAATGCATTAGATACTACAGTTAACTACTGTATTTGAACATCACAGTATGTTCACTGATTATCCAGTTTATACAGTTTAAATTTAAATTTTTTTACACACACGTTCTTTTGTATTAACCCTAATTTTAGATTGTGAATAAATACGCGAACACATAGGCAGCTGTTTAAATTCAGATTTTTTTTTTTTTCTTCATTTTACCCAGGTGTGGCTACACATAAAGGCGAATGTGGGTAGTCCAGGGTGGTTCAAGCAGACATTGTTTTTATCTTATTGAAAGACAATTACATGCAGCTTACTTATGAAAAGTGTACTAAAACGAAAGCATTTAAGCTAAATGGTGTGTGTGTATATATATATATATATATATATATATATATATAATAAATTATATATAAATATGGTTTAGATGATATAAAAATCTGTTGTTGATTTTTTTTTTTAGCTCATACATAAAATTAATACACAATTGGTAGGATAATAAATAAAGGTTAGCTGCAAAGAATGCTAGTGTTTGTATAACCAAGTTCCTGTGAAAGATGCAGTGTTTTACCTGGTAAATTCGGTTAGTCCTTTGAGGAACCATGCAGAGTTTCGGTACAAAGACATGACCATCGATAATGCCGTGGTTGGTTGGCTGGTTGGCTGGTTGGATGGTCGGTCGGTTGGTCGGTCGATGGGTCAGTAACTGTTGCTGGTACCATTGTTGCTGCTGCCCTTTTAAAAGGCACCATTGTCACATGAGCACGCCTACAGGAGGATGCAGCTCCCCTGTTCTTTGGCAGATGCCACCACTCCTTCATAAAGTCCTTTAGCCCTTCGTTTTGTTCACGATTTCCTTCATGCTTCATAAATATATGTGTGTCTTATAGCAAATTTATATTGTATAAAACCGATCTAGCTATGCAACTCCTGGCTGCAGTATGATTAGCATTTATTAAATGACAATGAACATTGGCATCAGTTGAAGTATTAGAATCAATCAGAATGATTGTTTACTGATTTAATGAACACTTCTTTAGGCTTTACGTTCTTGAGTTCCAGAACAGAATTTTACAATTTAATGGATAGAGACTATAAATAAGGTATTTAGGATCCATAGCCTACATCAACTACTTTACATAGTATGGAGCGTAAAAGTTTAAAGCATTTGAATCTTAAATTTGTGTATTTGAATCATTTATGTGACCTTTAATTAATCTGAATGAGTTCTAAGTCTGAGTTTTTGCAATGCTTTTTTGTGTTTTGATGTTATGAGGTTTTGAAATTTGCTGTTTTTTTCTTCAAACTTACAACTTCAAAATAAAAAAATCAGATCCAAAAATTCAAATCTATATGATTCAAGACTCAGAAATGCGAATTTAGATCAGAGGTGAAACATCGTATCTTTCCAGGAAAGTGAACTTAGAGATTGAGTGAATTTAGTGTCCCAAATCTGTACTTTAAAATAGTTCTTTAAATCTGAATTGTTATAATTTCTAAAATGCATAATAGTAATTATAGTGAATTATATATATTAATAAAACTATAATTGTCAAAAGTTTTATTTTATTTCAACAGAACATCTGACCAACTCTCAAAAGCATTGTTAAAATTCTTATGAATTATGCCATCAAATTTTTCATGTTTCTTTTTTTATTGATTAAAAAAATTAAATAGAAAAAATATTTCAGGTTTATTAAATGACAAATATCATTCAAATACACAAATTTAGATTTCAGATTCATATACCTCTGCCAGCTTTTTAAGCTCCATAAAATGCAGCAAAGACCATCATGTGTTGTGGTTTGGATGCTGGTATGCTGGTCAACCAGTTTTACCAACTAAACCCGCACCAGACCAGAACTAGACCAAGAGATGGAAGAGCCATATGGACCAGCATCCAAGCACAACTGGTGTGCAGTGGACCAGAAGGTTCACCTCTGCCACAGGCACCTTTGGGTCCTATTACAACCACCCCATCAGACTAACTGAACTATTTTTGATTTTTGACAGTAGCAGCTCAGCATGAATTTGTGTTGCATAATGAATCAAATCACATGAAATCAGCAGGTGTTTAAAATAAATTATATTAAATCAAGGAAATTATTAATTACATCAGTAGCATTTCCCCCTTGGATCATTTCTCTTAAATTCGTCTCTCTTGTTCATGAAATTACCACTAATATGAACATTTTTGATCACATGTATACATATTATCGTACATATTTAGCCAGTCGTTCTCAAGACAAAATGTCAGACAGAAATGCATCATGAAACAACAATTACAAGACCAAGGGGGACCAAAGGGACACGTATAGACACATACACAGATTTCAACACACACAAAAAACATTCAAAGGTATTAAAATCTTAATATGAACAGGTCATGCACACAGACTGGACTTCATGCGGTTTATACAGCTGAGACTCGCAGAACAGGCCAAGGCAAACCCACAGAGTGACAATAAACAGAACGGTACAAGACACACAGACTCACAGTCCTTAATTTGATTAAAGAAACCCTCCATCGCATGAGTACAGCGAGGGTGGATTTAATGGTTTAACTGGGAATTTAATATAAGCAGACTAAAAGAAATTGTGCTGTGTACGTGTTGCTATAACAACAATAAAACGGTTTAACGTGAACAGCACAGAGGAAGAAGAGATGCAGAAGGAGAAAAGTGTGCTCTGTCCTGTTTTTTTATTTTTTTTTTTTTTTGCAGATTTCTCCTGTGTCTGGCTCACTTAAAATAAAGAGCAGCGTACAAACGTACAGTGATTCAGTTCTGAACAGACTGAATCAGCTTGAGAAATATTTTAAAGGCGAACGGGTAAAATATGACTACGTCCTGACTTCAGTGTAAACGGTTGGATCCAGAGAGAGTGGTTGCTCGAAACGCTGCTGGTGCTTTTGGGGAAGAGAGGACGCTTATTTGTTTCCAAGCAGTGCGCTGCTCGTTATTCTTCCGCTGATGAATGCTGAAAATCAGCAATTTCAGTTTTCATTGGAATAATAAGATCAATAATAAGCTTTTTTAAGGCACTGGACCTCGCACCCTTGTGGAATGACGTATAGTGAGTGGTGAAGGTGCTGTTTCAGTACTTCAGTGGCCTCTCAGTAGTGCAACACATTAGTTACCAGTCTAACATTATGGGCACTGTAAACTTTACACAACCGTCCATGCGGGTGTTTATATAAAACATGCCAACTGTCACAACGTAGTCCTACATGCATTTATCCCTAATGTACAGGTAAGTCTAGCAAGCCACACAGGTAACATAGTCCTTCACATAGGCTGACCTAAAACACAAATAATATACAGGTCTGAGACACCACAGGTCATTACTAGGAAAAGGGACTCTTACAAATCACCTAAGAAATGAAAGGCAAGATGAATGGAACACTGACAAAGACAAAATTACATCAGATCAGCCCCCTCCATCGATTGTAAAACACTATTCTCCCCTATAGGTTGGCAGATTTGTAGCAACAGGCCTAGTCTAGTTTTATAAACCCCTGACAAATCAGTAGCCGCTACCTCTCTTACCATGGATTTAGCCCCAGGGCCGTTATGGTGTTAAGAAACACAAACAACAACGAGGGAAAGGGCTGATTGTTAAAACGTTAAATATGAGTATCCTGTACGATACTGAGTCTTCATAAATGCTTTTATCACGATTAATTGTGTCACAAATGTGATATTACAACCTAACAAATTTAATTTTGTTCAAATCAAACTAATATAATAAACAGATATGTGCCAGTCTTAGGCCACCATTAGATTTGTTGTTTTAGCAATGACTGTATATAACTATTTCCCACTCTCTTTATTAGAAAACAACCTGAAAGTACAGGACATTGGTATGCAGTTTTAAGTTTTGTGTGATCTCCCCTTACAATTGAGCAACAGCAGCATCTGGGAGCTTCATCAGGATGCCAAGTCCCTTCTGCAGTCTGAAGAAGCAGATCAGGCTTTTTCCTGCAGAAGTAATTTTCTTCTGAAAAGTGTGTTTTATTTTTAATTTTGTCCACAACTGTCTGGTATTTTCTGTTTGTATCCTAATACAAGAGACTGTGAATTGATTATTTATAGCATTATGTGATCATTGTGTGAACTGTTGTAGCTTAGTGGTTGAGTTATTAGACTATGGACCAGAAGATCCAGGGTTCAAATCCCATCTCTGCTAAGCTGCCATTGTTGGGTCCTTGAGCAAGGTCCTTAACCTACTTGGATTATAAGACTGTATAAATTGTAAGTAGCTCTGCATAACGGTGTCTAATGGTGACCCAAGACTTTTGCACAGTGTTCTATAATCATAGTGTGATCCACAATTCCTTGTATGTAAGCATGATCACTAATTTTATGAACTACTTGCATTGGACAAACTGTACAAAGGTTTTCTTGTTCAGGAGAATGTAATTTTGTGCTTTGCTATAAATTTGTGGTGCACTGACACTAAATCAATGAACCACATAAAATGTTTTACATCTTCCTCTTCTAGCCCTTAAGCGTGTTGGACCCTGAATGAGGAGATAATAGTGACAGCAGTGCAACTGTTGTTAAAAATGTTTGCACTGATAGCATTGAGTCTGGAGGCGGTGGGGGTGGGGGATGTTCCTGAAATGGAGCCCCTTTATGAACTCACTGTGGTGTCATCTAGATATGAGTCACATCCAGGCAGATACTAAAAATAGCTTAAATGAGGAATGCTCAGGTGGTTTGGCCCACTTTCTTCACCAAATTTGAGAAGTGGGCAAACACAAATCTCACGAAAAGCTTTGTTATCCTTTGTAATTGCCCTCAGTCCTCATCAGAAGGTGTGAATATTTGAACGTAGCCTCCTAATGACCTGATAACCCGTTGTGGTTAAACCCGTTAAAAAGTCTTCCAGAAGCCGCCAGTATCAGTGCAAATGAGAAAAATTGAAAATAACCACTAGATCAATCCTAATCAGGTCATATGTGCAAGGTGCATGATGCTCACTCATTCCCACCCACTCATACCTTTAATTAGATCACAGACAAAGCAGCTACAGAAGACAAACGAATTAATTCGCGATTGAATCAAACAAGTCTAAGAGTCAGAGTGCATCTTTGTACTAAAGCTTAAATATTGCAGTTGAAATATTGCACCATGCAGTGTGTAAAGGTAATTTAAATTTTAAAGCTATTACATTTTATAAGCTTTCAAAGGATTTCTTTAAACTGAGGAAGAAGCAAAACTGAAAACTGCTTAGTAACCAAGCAAGCCGCCAAAATGTAGTTGGATGTATTAAGACCATGAGTGTGGTTGTGAGCTCTTGCAGGTTTTCCAGGCATTTGTTTGTGCAGCCCTGTGAATTTTCCTTGACGTTTTAGATTGAAATGCCCTCATCACCTCCACTAATAAAAGCACGGCATGCAATAAAGCAGTTAGAGCATCCTTCACCTCTGTCAGAACCGTCGATTGCTGAAAGTTTTATTGTGGCCTCTCATTTGGAGTCAGCATTAATTAAATAAATAATTTACATTAATAAATTACACCGAACTCAAACGCCAGCAGCTCTAACTGTGCTGAATTATAATTTCCCTCTGCATCAAATTGCTGAGTTCCATCGTCCTGTCATCATGGCTGACTGTAGCCTGCTTAGTACCTTCCCAATGGGATCGAGTGAAAATCATTTCATGTCATCCATACGATTATGAGCTTAGGTGCCGGAATAAGTGTCATTAAATTAGTCTGTGTGACATTTTGAACGGAGAAGAAATTAGAAATAAGTGTATGTTTTTAGGTTAAAACCGTGAATTGCAATGAAATATAATAACATTCGAGCACTGCACCAAATAAACAGTGCTGTGCAAAAGTCTTAGGCCACCATTAGATTTATGGCTTTTGCAGTTGTATAATGCTCATCTATCGCTTATTGTCAAGGATTGGACCCAAAAGTGTCATATTTGGAGCATATCTGAGCCTTCCCAAAAGTGCTTTCTTCCCTGCTACGCTTCCAAAAAGACAATTCCTAATCAAGACTATGGACTGTAGATCTTGGTAAAACAAAAAGATGCTGCTATTGCTCATTTGTAAGGGGAGCTCACAGTAAATACTTGCCCCTGTAACCTGTAGAAGCTGTGTTGCTGATTTGCTTCAGTTTTTTAAACACTGCATACATATTTGCTGTATTTTCTGGTTGTATCCTAATAAAGACACGGAGAAAATAATTATATACGGTTGTTATTCATTCTTTCATTTATTATCTTAGCTGCTTATCCTTGTCAGGGTTGTGGGGAAGCCGGTGCCTAGTCGGTGAGACGGCGCAAGGAAGGAACAACCAATCCAATCCATCATAGCATACGGTTATTATACCAATTTCCCATCTAATCTAATGGTGGCCTAACACTTTTGCACAGCACTGCGTTTATTTATTAATTGGTTAGTTGTTGATTTTAATTGAAAAATATAGTGGGCAATCAAGGTCATCCCGCTAATGCCTCTAAAGATTCCACCCACAGAATTTGCCCACTTCATTAGCTACATTCTAGAACACTAATCCATTACAGGAAGAGCACGGACTTAATGGAAGAACTGCAGCGTTCATTTATTCAGCATGTGCAGTGCACGCTATGTACGCAAACCCCCAGTTAAAATGGCTCATAAGGGTGAGTGGTTTGGTTGCCAGCTGCAATTGATACATTATATGGTGCAAGTACAAGACCTCTCGTTTACTGCTACAAATCAGTGCAACCACAAATTAAAACCGTTCTTATATGAGCATTCAAAGAGTTCCTTGGCGTGTTGTTACCTCAAGGCTTTTAGAATCATCTTCAACGAACAACCTCAGGGACTGACATACAGTTTTGATACTGTTTAAAATCCTACAAACGAGTTAATTGAAACTAGTATCATTATAGTATTAATAGTTGGACAACAAACACTATGGCTTATCCTAATGAAGCCAATTACAAGGCCTCTGTATTAATAAATAAGAATGTATTGTTTAGGGATTAAATAAATGCTGTAGCAAACATTTAACCTAAGACAATGATATAAAAACATTATCGCACAAATTCCTGGTACTCTAATGTTGCTTATACCTGTCAATATAGGGACGGGGACATGGGTTTTGCCTTGATTTGTAAAGAATTACGGCTCTGTTTCACTGGGTTGTCATAATTCCCTACTGTGTAAATCCAGTGTAGTGCACCATATTTATCTTCTATAACCCCATTTATGTATAAGCACTATAACTGTTATATTTTGTGCTTGATAAATTCATAGTCCTTGTCAGTGGGTATCAACGTTTATCGTGTCTTAGGCTGAGATTGTTCTTTTGGCATTGTGTTGTAAATTCAGCATGTGGTGCTCACCAAATACACCAAGTGTTTTGTCTTTTACTGACTGTCCTCTTCTGAATTGCGGTATGTAGTGAATCCGTAGCCATGCCCTTTTCTGTCGTCCCTCATCCTGGCGTATTTAAAAGCCCTTAATGTGGCAGTAGGCTTCCAAGCCTGAAAAGATGATGTAAAGAAGCCAGAGGCCCAGGAAGAGTAGCGACGTAAGGATGCGTGGGATCCGGGGACCTCCCAGCTCGCCCCCGATGGATGGCCGTCTTCGGAAGAGCAGCACCGCCATACAGATGAAGGCAAACACGGTGAAGACGGTGACGGAGAACGCCAGTGAGCCGGGCTTCACTTGAAAACTTTCACCTTTGATCGCCCAGTAAAAGGCGGCTACTGACCACGCCACGCCGATCCCCAAGAACACGTTGACAGCATTACTGCCCGTGACGTTGCCAATCGATGCATCAGCGTACTGGTCCTGGGTGGCAGCCACTTTACTAGCAAACGTGTCTGAAAGAAGGAAAGAGAGTGTGATTTATATAATGATCTTTATTTTATAGATTGCTGGTTTTGAGTGATTTTCGTGTACATATTTGTTACCCTTCTAAAATCCTGCACAGTTTAGACAACTGCTTGAGGCCATGTATTTTGTTTAGTCAGTGAACAGGCCTACCCACAATTTTCAATCGTTGGCCATTCTATTGAAAAATAAAATATTATATTCCTATTCACCACAGACTACTTGTTTTTTCCTAAATATTTGCCTTTTGAGCATCACTGTAGCTTTTCATCATTAATTGATTGATTGCTGTCACTCATTCTTTATTTAAAAACCATCACCGAGGCAGCTGGCTGTCAGGATAGAGAAGATGCAGGCCCAGGCAGAAGAATGATAGGGATACACAGGGTTCTGTGACCTCCCTACTTGCCCCCAATTGATGGCAGCCTTTGAAAGAGCAGCACGGCCATATAGACAAAAGCAAAAGCAATAACCACAGCCAGTGAGCCGAACTCTGCTAGAAAACTCACTATAAATTGCACAGTATATGGAGGTTGACAGGTGTATCAGGCAGAGCAGCACTGTAGGAGTGCTTACAACCTCATTTTGGGTGAAAACAAGCAGCATAGGATTGCTGGCCTTAAAGTGTGTCAAAGGATTAGCGCCTTATGTAAAAGTTAATGCGATGCATGTTTTACTCCCAACAACAACAAAAACTCCAGTTTACAATTTATTTTAAAGCGACAGTAAATAAAGATTTATGTGGCTTTAGGCCACCTACAGAAAGAGTGAAAACAATACGTTATTAGCATGTGTGTGTGTATGTGTGAGGATGGGGGGGGGGGGGGTGTGTGTGGGGGGCACTGTATATAAGAGGGGGGAGGATGGAATTATTACTACCTATTATCACACAGGATGTTTGAGTGCCTTTACATGCACTTAATAATCAGATCATAATCAGATTTCTGTGAGATCTGATAAGAGCTATATTTTATCTTAGTAATTGTATTTTTCAGCACATGTATACCCTTACTCTGATTTCAATGTGTTTTCTCAGTCTGCCTACACACAAACATATGTAGAGCCCAGAAGTGGCTAGCAGAAGCAAACATGGTTTCCAAGTCTGCTTATTCTTTGCTGGTTTTTGGGGATTGTTTTAAATGTCTGGTTGCTTCGTTATGCTTCCTGATCCTGTCTCTATCTCCTGTAAGTTCAACCTTTTAACCTCAAAAAGTTAAAAGGAAAATGTAAAGTACAGTGTTCCCTCTCTTATCTCGGGGGATCCGTTCCAGACCCACCCGCAATAAGTGAATTTCTGCAAAGTAGCGACGCTGTGCTTATTGTAGTAGTTATACAGTAAGTACAT
>JAVSBU010069919.1:0-13788 GCA_033118015.1 Loricariichthys derbyi
TCGAGATTGCGACGAGGTTTTACAAATGGAATAAATGTTACTCCCTTCATGTAGTCCTTGTTGGAGTATCTTGAATCACTGTGGCACAATCCATAACTGCAATGCTTTCTTGTGACCATCACCAAGCGGTTTTGATGGCAATATTGACGAGTTCAATTTGCGCATGCTATATTTAGAACAATCTAGCAATTGGACTCAATGCTATTGCGTCGACCCAGCGTGAAAACTTGCACACATGCTGCTGAAGGGTGGAAAAAAATTAAACGAACAGAAGAAAACGGTTGGCTCTCCATCGGAGGGCAGAAATAAATAAAAAAAATTTTTTTTCCGAATTTCAACCATTGGTGCTGTGGCTTATCCGAGAAATACAAAAAAAAAATTTTTTTCTTCCTTGAAATATTATCGTTGGCGGATCCGCAAAACAAGCAATAAAAAAGTCTGGCCTGAAGTGTATCAGATGTGTAAATAATATTGTGGGTAAAGAGGGTGTATAACAAAGTATATAAAGATGTAAATGGCGCCCTAAGCTGGTGGAGCTCAGTGTGTAGATTTAGATGTGCTCTGGGAGGGTCAGGGATAGGGCAGTAACCGTCCACACCAAGTTATTCATGATCCACTCAGCATAACTGGTGCCAGCAGTTTAATAGCATGCAGAAGCTGCTCTTGAGGCTTTTGGATCTGGCTCAGATGTTCCAGTACTTTTTTCCAGGTGGCAGTGGTTGAGGTATGGATTCTAAAGAGATTTGGTAACGTTCCTCCGCATAATGTGAATCTCCTGTTCCAGCACACCACAATTGAGCTTTGGTGTGTTATCCTGCTAGGAGTATCTATCAGAAGATGGTACACTGTGCTCATAAAGGGGTGCACACGGTCACCAACAATACTCTGGTAGGCTGTGGGGATTAAACGATGCTCAGCCAGAATTAAGGGGCCCAAACTATTGACATAAAGCAAGATATATCCATGCTTTCATCCCATTTACTCCAAATTCTGACCATCTTAATGTCGTAGCAGAAATCGAGGAGACTCAGAGACCGGTAGGCTTGTAAAGAGCTACGGGGTTAGAGATGATCAGAAAGCGTTACCAGGGTGAAAAAAGTTTACACACACATACGTGTACACCCATATCTTTATTTCTAAAAGAATAATACATTTGATGCAATTACACATTAAAACTAGATCATCTCACTGTACAAGATCCTGGAGTGTGCATAGTACAAGGCTGAAAAACACAAATGACAAAAATACAGCTCTTAAATCTGTTGCAGTTCTTTCAAAATCGTACCAAAACAAACAAACATGGCGGCTAGTGATCTTACAGACATTGTGTAGCGTCAGAAAAAGATCAGTAGTTTACCAGAACGCAGCACCTGATTCTATATAATGAAGACGGCCTTTTAACCGAAGGAGCTGATAACGCACTAACACTCGACTTCTCAATAACATCACAAACAAATGTTCTTCTCCGACACCGACCGGTCACGTTCACCTTGGTCACCAATAACGTTTACAGTCACTACGAGCACGAGAAAGTAAACAGAGTTGACAGGGTTTTGGTCCAGAGCAAACTGTTGGCTACGTTCATGCAGCTCTGCAGTGTTTACACACAAAACACTCGGGCCTCTCAAATCAAAGCCGGGCTTCACCCAGTAAATGAAGGACAACTTAAACGGGAGCCATTTTTGTTCAGGATGTTTGCACGCACTTTGTCGAACAATTCCATTCGACTCGGAGCGCACATGTAGGAAAGACAGGGAAAAGGAAAAGTTTATATGACGCGAAACAGCCAGGCTAGGGCTGAGCGATACTAAATCTATTACGATACCTCCAAATTTAGCAACTCTACACATTCTATTGCACTAAAACTACAAATCTGGCAACGTGAGAGCAACGATTATTGCTCCTCAGAGAAACCAGAGAATGTCTCTTTTCACTTCAATGACTGCAGGGGGCGCTAGCAGCCCTATTCTGTATTCTAACCCTAAACTTAACCCTGGCCCAAAACATCCCCTTAGTTCCTGCCTTTTTTGCATTATCTGAGTGCACCCGAAGGTGGCGCTAACGTACGTACAGTGCATAGGACCGAGCTTTGACTGTGATTGAAGATCGGACTGGACAATAGGATTACTGCAAGCATACCGGCTCCTCAAAAACCAGCCATGGTCCTGGAGGCCATTAAGCTCCTGGAAAGGGTGCCAAATATTTATTTATACATATATTATATTTAACTGAACAGAGAAACAATTAAATACAGTGCAACCTCGAAATGCAAACTTAACTGCTTCTGTCTGTTTGAATTCAGAAGTGAAATTTCATACGATTAATCCGTTCCTGACCCCTAAATGAACTTTTTTTACACTTGTATTCATATATAATTAATGATTAAAAGCCAGAATAAAGGAAAGCAATGCATTATTATTATTATAATTGTAAGAATAATCCAGAAATAAATGACGCAGTTTAGGTAGGTATTATCACTGGGACATCTCGCCAAGCCTGCGGGGGTTTCTGAAATCGCACTCATAGACTGATAACATAATAATTTTTAAAAATATTCTTACTATCGCACCCTATTTCTTCATCTCCGTCCTCTTTGAATTTGATGGAGATTGGCATACCGTATTACTGCATTATCGCCACCGACAGGACTGGATTACATGCACTGTCATTGGATGCGTTTAAGCCAGAAGTTCTACTCTTTGCTTGAATTTAGGCGCAAAAAATAAAAAATAAAAAAAAAAAACCTCAAAAGAAAAAAAACAAACCAACTCATCAATGCCTGAATTGTTCTAGTCCAGAGGAGTTCAAAATCCGACGTTCCACTATATATTGCATTACTGTTAGGCACCTGGATAGGGCGCTAATGAACCTCTTCTATATAGCCCAGTTCAAAGACACCCCCCCCCCAATGACCTAGTCTATCATTGATTGTTATCAAGTATCAATACAATTAAGTAAGCTGGAGTTGATATAAAAACGGCACAATCTATAGCAATCTTAGCAATTTCTACTGAAACAAGCCCTGATTTTTTCACTTGGTTGGGCAGCAAATCTTGATAGATACTTTGATTGATAAGACGGATGAAAGGTGAAATTATTTATTGCAGAATATTCATAAATTATCGCTCGACTTCTATTATCATCATGCAATCTACCAATTTAAGAAGGTTAGTATAAGCATAGCCTATGGTTCCTCAGAACCCATCACAGTCTCCACTTCATCTAGCTGGACGTTCCTGCAGGGGGCACCAACGAGCCTGATCTATATACACATAGAAAACTGTCCAGTGTCAATTTTGTTCAATAGGAAACACTTATAAGAACAATCCAAACCAGAGCTCAGTGATATCCGCCTTAGCATTAATGCATTTCCCACTTATTATGACTTAGCACAAGAGCTTTAAAAATCTGAGACAATGCATGTGATTCCTCGGAGAAATGATGCCATCTTTCGATCTTTCGCAAATTTAGAAAAGCCTAAAACTGCCTTCATAGCTGCATGATATATAAAACAATCAAAAATTTAATACAAAGAGTTAACAATAGTACAATACATCTGGACCAACAAACGCTTGCATCGAAGTATGCATGTTTAGTGACGTTTTTAATCACAATTCACGTACTGGATTTTAAAGGCTAATTTTGGAGGAGGTGTACTAACTGTAACTTCCTTTATGATGTGATTTCTGACCTATAGGGGTGCTGTAGAGCACAGAGTGTCCTCTGGTAGCGTGTCCCCTCTTACAGAAGTCCTTGTTAAGCAGTAGGTTTTATATTTGGTCCGTCATCTTGTTTCAAGTAAAAAATGTAATTGTTTATATTCTGGCTATGCGTGTTGGGATGCTCTACAGCACTAGTGGTCAAAGCGTATATTGCACACCTTTAATGTGGAAAACAGGAATGAATGGTACCCACACTATCCTATATGATTGAATGCAGTATCAACATTTATATATTAAAGGAAAGAGGGGAGAGAAAAAAGAAAAAAAAACGCCCGGTCCTAAGACAAGCCAGTTTCAAAATAAATGGAGACAATGTTCTCAAATATGAAATACTGATTTTAGCAGTGTTATAAACACCAATTATTTCCAGCAGAAAGTGCATCGATAAGAGCTTAACATAACATGGTTGCACACTAAGAAAAAAATCATGTTTACCAAAAAAGCCCTGAAATGTTCACGTGTAATCAGTCTAAGGCAGGAAACCCCATCAGGAAACCGTTTTCCTCACAACGGAGTGGTCCAGTATGGTGACGCAAGAAGGCAGTGTGAGAATGGACACACACATTCCCCAGCTCAGGGAATTCTGAGCAGGATATCCAAAATTTGCCTCTCTTTTCCTGTGGTGACGGTACTAAGATCAGTTAAAAAAAGACATCAGTGTTAAGACTGTCCATATTTTTAAGCCCACAATTAAAATGGATTAATGTGTGAAATCTGGGTGGATGCTGTAATCTAAGAACACCATTAACAAGGGCGAAACGACGCCCGATTTTAAGACAACGCAGCAAAACACAAAACATTTATATCGTTTGTTAATCAATAATAACGAGTTTTTTGATGAAATGAGTTGCTGGTTTATTAAGTAGGTTTCATGAATACCTAATAAACTGGCAGGTTGGCGTAAATCGATCACGAGTTGTAGAAAAAGGTTTAACACCTCCTCAAGTTGTTTCTACACCTACAAATTTGACAGCAGTTGCACGAGGAAGCGTCTAAACATTTGCACAGCACTAAACACAAACTTGCTCAATCCAATAATTAGAAACACTAATCCGTGAGACAAACAGTGCACATACAGTACTTCTTCACCTCCGATGAAAATAAGGAGCTGCTTTAAAGGAACAGTCTGTTTTGCAACCTGACCTCCGTTTAAGTATACGTGTACTCAATATTTCATCAACATGGACAGTATGATCTCTGTACTGAGAAACAAATGTCTGTTTATTTAAATCACATTTACAGAAGTCTCAGGGCAGTTGTTGCCATTTATTTATATTCTTCGCCTGTATGGGTCGCTGTTTTCATGCCAGGGGATAATTCCTCCCCTCCCCGACCACTGTTTGACCATAAAATGAATCAAATGAAGCTTTAATAGTTTACAGTTCATTCTGAAACAGGACTACTTTTCCGCAGGGAAGGATATGTTGCTACGGGTTAAAACAGTGTAATGATAAAAATAATCCGTTAGAATGATGTAAATTAAATTAATTAAAAGTCAGCAACTGTTTCAGTACTTATGTAATGTTGCAATACGTTTTTGCAAAACTTATTTCAGTGCTTATCCTGCTGGACACAGGTAGGTGTATATGGACCCTGGATGGGTTGGCTGTCCATCACAGGAGCATACGAGGAGATCCTTCAACCAGTCTCCCCTCCCTCAGTTAATCGTGTCTGTATTTGATGCCTGGCCTGGATGGAAGGTACCACTGGAACCCAGTATGGAGGAAAGCATACACAGCTAAAGGTATAAATGGTACAAAGATAAGTACAAGGTATTGTACTGTAATGGATTGGATTACAAATATTCCAACAGCGGGATTCTTTCTCTATAAATTCTATGGGGAAATCAGTAGCTGGTACCTGTATATTCAAAATGACATCATTTTGAATATACATTACAGTTCAGATAATAAGGTTTGACGATGTTCATTTTCTTTAAGACATTTTAATGGTGTACTGACTGAATTCAACAACTGCCCTCAGACTTGAACAGAGTTGTAAATGACATTTAAACTGATTGTCTCACCCTACAAATCCTAACAGGGATCGAGATCAGGTTGAAAGTCAGAATATTCCTTTAAACTCAAAGCGTCCTTGGTACACGGAGGAGGTTCGGGTCAGGCACGGAGTGGCACAAGGTGGAAAACACAACTGGCCGAGCCGACTTGGCTCAGATTGAATCAGAGCAAAGCAACACGCTGTTTAAAGACATTTGAACCGCTCGCCTCTAACCGACTGCATTCCTCGAGGCAAACGTCACTTTGGCGGAGACGTTTCAAAGAGTAAGGCGCGAGTGACTCGCAGAAGAACGTAAGGGTGGAAAACAAAGCCAAAACCCATAAAAATGGTTCAATCATAATGCAGGGTGAACATGTTTGTCCTCCATTATGTGCATAAAACACCAATATGGTGAATAAAAGTCAAAGCAATTCTCAACGGAATCACCTTATTGTTCAAATCCAAGGCTGGAGAAGATCGCCGACCCAAAAACCGATTCTGTACGTGTGATTTATGCTTGGGTCACATAATCTCAAATTACTGTCACAACACGAAAAAGCAGCAGTCACACCAGGATCTTATCATTTAGACTGGACCTTTATTAGTGGCCTTGTTAGCAATTTAATTATGGCTACGCTGCATTTTTGTCAAAGCCATTTACCTCACTGAAAAAAGTGAAGATAAATCAAGACACAGACTTTTACCATATTAGAACCAATAGCTGAACTACTGCAGGAGTTAGCATTAGCAGGCTAAGCTAAATCAGCACTGCCTCCGGACACACTGAACCATCTGGCAACAGATATTAAATGAATACTTTATTTACTCCCTGAAATCAAGACCTACACAGACTTTTACCATATCAGACCCAACAGCTGAACTACTGCAGGAGATAGCATTAGCTAAAAATTAGCATTAGCTTTTAGCTAAGCTAATTCAGCACCCATAATTAGCAGAGAGTCCTGACACACTGAAACACCTGGCTACACTCTGATATTATATAAACACTTTATTTGAAATACTTTACCTGAAATCAAGTGGCATATGTATGAGTTTTATAGTGGGAGTTTCTTAGTAAACTTTACTTACAAACCTGACCAAATTGTTAGCGGTAGCTAAGCTCCTATAAACAGCAGAAAACAGACTCCTGACTGGCTGAATGAACCCTGTAGCTACATATTTTATTTACTCTAATTAATCAGGGGCAAATTAAGACGTATACGTTTAACATATTAATCATTAGACATTAGCTGCATCATTGTATGAGTCTAAGCTAAGCTAAGCTAACTTCCTGCCTTAAATAGTAGTAAGTAGAAATGTTAGACATTTACACCATTTTATCTTAAACTCTCAAAAGCTATGGGCACATTTATAACTGTTTAATTCAGTCTGGCTGCATATTAAACGTATGATCCTGCTTTATAAATGCATTTAGTATCTCAAGGCTAAAGTTTAGTCTGCAAATTTTAACACTACCAGAACCCTGCTTTTAAAAGAGTTAAATTCTGTGAATAACCTTGACATGAATGCAGTGTGCTGTTGACAAAATCCTGGTGTGAATGAGGCTTTAGCAAGAAGAAACTCTCCAAATCCTTAACTGTACACAGAATCAGTGTTTAGAAATGAATGAAATGCATAGTTTTTCCACTTTTGGCACAATACTGATCCAATACAAGCAATCGTAATAACACAGCTGAGTCTACTTGAACCTCTGCAGCTAATTTATGTGAAAAGTCAAACTTGAACAGTGAGTCCACTTTTTAGTGGCCCTGGCTCCAGAATTAAATGATTTGTTTGCGCTCATAGATATTTCAGAACCAACCAATCTGGAATATTATATGCAAATAATGGATAAAAATCCTTATTGCAAAGCTGAAGGCTACAGGATTGGTGTGTTTAAGGGAAAGATCACCAAGCTTCCTCAAAACAAAGAGCTTGTTAGATACATTTTAGTTCTCTGCAATGATTAAACAGATTGGGAAAGTGTGCAGAGCTTAGAAGTTAACGGTTCATTTACATTTGCAGTAAATCAACTAACATGCAACATCTCTGGCCTGTGCATGACTAACTAAGGCTTTTAATAACAGACAGATCATCGTTAAGCTGTTAGCTCATGGTGAGTCATCACTAAAAATCAAATGTATCTATGGTGAAAACAACGTTTAGTTCTGGAACCTCACTGTGAAGCTCTGCGTCACTCTCATTGATTAGGTGTATAATGTTGGTCCACATGGCATCAAGAAAACGTCAGAGAATAAGTCAAATTAGTAATTAATCCATTAGTGCAGGTGATCGTTAGGTTAGAATTTCTTTTCAGCACCATGGGTTAAGTGGAGATGGACAAACAGCTTGTTCTTTAGACCTACAGCTTTTCGACCGATAATACTGATTCTGCATATCCCAAACTCCATTTAACCAATGAAAGTTGAAGACACAGACAGAACTGGAAGACCAAAAGTGTGATCGACTGACAAACCAGGAACACAGATTAACCTGGATGACAGATTTTGAAATGCAGCCTTTGGTTTGATTGACTCAGACATGAGAGCAAATTTGTGTTTGTAGTTGAAATGGAACTTAATCGTGAGAAACACTAATTCTGTCGGTTCATGCATTCAGGGGTCGGTGTTATTTTCTTTGGAATGCTCCTCTACCAGTTCCTCGTAGGAATGGCATCTAACCACGAATACTGACGTGTCCGACTCAGAGCCCCTCTCATCCTTGGAATCGGTCTCAGATTCTGCGTTTTCATCCGAAGTCGAGAAACTGGGCTTGGTGTCTTCATCATTGTCCTCCTCTAGGTTATTGCTCAGCAGGTTCTCCTCATCGATAAAGGTGATGTTGGCATTCGGAAAGATGAGCGGTTGATACTCAGAGTCCCACTCAGGTGGACTGTCTCCAGACCGGAGGCTCTTGTTCTCTTCATCCACCTCTTTATCCAACTGATTCTCAAATATTTTCTTCATGCCTTGGTCCTCATTAAGCTCAGCATTCATTTCATTGAGGAAAGGTCCTCCGTCTTTGCCAAGAAGATAGTTCTTGGATTTGGAGAAGACGACCGTTACGTGGTCGCTGAAGCTGTAGCGCCGTTTCTGCCGAGGCGACCTGTCCAGATTGAGAATCATGTTTCCGTTAATGGAGGCGGTGTCGTTGCAGCTCCTGGAACGAGCAAATTCTTTCCGCTTTTTTCCAGCGACGGTGCTTTCGTCTCCCCCCTTCTTAGTACCGATCTGTTTGATGAGGTCGTTATATCCTTCCTGCTTCTTGGACAGGAAGCTAAAGATGTTGACGTCGTTGCCGGCAGACGGCAGATGTAAGGGCTTGTGGGTCACTCTGTAGTGCTGGAGCTCATCCAACGAGAGCTTGCGAAGCTTTCTGCGCTTTTTCAGAGCTTTGTGGGCCTCGATGACCATTCGCACCTTCCAGTTGAAGAAGAGTGAAAGCCAAGCCAAGCCCAGGTATATCCAGACCTCCACGAAGTAGCGATATAAGGTCGGATAGTCTGCATTAGGGTCAACACCTGGAAACAGTAACAGGTCAAAAACGGTAAATAAACACCAACAATGGTACAGTCTACTGAATTATCTCTTTAGAAAGCTGACACAGTAACATGCAATCGCATGCAAACATGACAAGAGCGCTTCTCAAAATGACTAAGCAGATTTCTTACATAAAGAGTCTGGGTGTGTCCATTACAAAAAGAATCTGATTTATATAATTTATCACACACCAGATTCGGAGCTATGATGTGTTCACTCAAGGATTAGACTTTTGTAACAGATCATTTGTAAGCTAATTAGTTATCAATACATTTTTATGACCTTTTTACTCCTCCTCTAACAAAAATGGCAATAACACATGAGCTAAGTGTAACGAGTGGTAACTGTCCGTCTTTGGACATTTTCTAGTACCTACAGTCATAATCCAGAATTAAACTCTTGCTGCAAGTGGAGATTTAATACTAGCTGTGCCTGCATCCATTTACATTTATGGTATTTAGCAGATGCCCTTATTCAGAGCGGCTTACAATTGATACAATGTTACATTAATACATTGATACATTGTTACAATCCAAGCAATTGTAGGTTTAGGGTCTTTCTCAAGGACCCAAAAGTGGCAGCTTGGCAGAGGTGTGATTTGAACCCTGAACCTTGTTGGTTTTGTATGAAATTGGCATATATTGCTGATTTCCTAAAGCAGTGCAGCCCATCCCGAACCATTTTACTTAATCCTTAGAAGCAATGGGGGTCAGCTTTAGTTAAAGACCATAACACAGAAACGCACCTGCTACAAGATCACCAAATCCAATAGTTGTTAATGTGACAAAGGAAAAGTATAAGCCCTCCACGTAGGTCCAGCCCTCCTGGGACATGAAAACGAATGGAGGAATAACCAAGTGCACCAGCACGCCCCAAACCAGAAAGATGGCCGTGCAGGTAAACTGAGCTTTCCGCTAAGAGGAGAGAGAAAAAATTATCCGTGTGTGTAAAAGATTACATCGTTTGAATGGTACTTACTCTGTATCTTGCTAACACATTTAAAAAGGACAGAAAAAGGCATACATAAGAATTTGGGACGATGGTGGCTCAAAGGATACTAACACAAAGGTTGTAAGTTCAAATCCTGATCGGTAAATATACGTAAAGTACACGCGAGGTGAAAAGGATCCAGTACGTAGCACAGTATGATGTTCTGCTAGGAAACCTTGGATCCTGGCATTGAAGTGGAAGTTATTTTGACTTCACAACAACCCAAACACAGAGAGAGCATGTGCACCCCTTCATGGCAATGCTATTCCTGGGATTAGGACAAGCTTTGGGAGTCAGATGTTCACAACAGGCTTAAAGCAGAGTAAGTATCAGCACAAAACAAGACCCAGCAAACCATAAGAGGAACCATTCTGCAATAGGTAAGACTTACACTAGATTGCCAAAAGTATTCGCTCATCCATCCAAATTATTGAATTCAGGTGTTCCAATTGTTGCCATGGACACAGGTTTATAAAATTAAGCACCTAGGCATGCTGACCGCTTCTACAAACAACTGTGAAAGAACCAAGCTCCGTGAATTCCAGCATGCTGCCGTAATAGGAGGAAACGTGCAACAAGACCAGTCATGAAATTTCCCCTTACTAAATATTCCACAGTCAACTGTCAGTGGTATAATAAAGTGGAAGAGATTGGAAATGTAAAATGACATGGTGGGATTAGTGGATGCTGAGGTGCATAGTGCACAGAGGTCGCCAACTTCCTGCAGTGTTGAACACTCAGACCTCTGAACTTCGTGTGTTCTTTAGATTGGCTCAGGAGCAGTGTGTGGAGCTTCATGGAATGGGTTTCCACCACTGGACTATAGAGCAATGGAGACATGTTCTCTGGACTTACAAATCACACTTCTCCCTCTGGCAATCTGATGGGCAAGTCTGGGCTTGCCGGGGACCAGGTGAACAGTTTGGTGTGGCCTTGTTTTTCAGGAGTTGGGCTTGGTCACTCAGTTCTAGTGAAAGGAACCCAATGCTTTGGACAATCCCCCAATGATTTTGGGCAGTTCATACCCCTAACGTTGTGGGGGCAGTTTAGGGATGGCCCCTTCCTGTTTCAACATGACTGCGCACCAGTGCACAAAACCAGGATGTGGACTCTATCGGGTTGAGATCAGAACACCTTTGGGCTGAATTACAACATTAATATCTCATCTACATCTGACCTCACAAATGTGCTTCTGGATAAATGGTCAGAAATTCCTACAAACACACTCCTAATCCATGTGGAAATCCTTCCCCAGGAGAGCTGAAGCTGTTATAGCAGTAAAGGGTGGGGTGACATATTAAACCCATTGGATTCAAAAAAGGGTGAACGTGAGTTCATGTGCGTGTAAAGACAAACGAGCAAATACTTTTCGGCAATATACTGTAAACACTGTCACCAATGACCTCACTAAAGACACGGTGCCAATTTAGGCGGTGGTGAGAGATGGGCTCCAACAACTTTTGAACTCTTACACCCTAGATATACACCGCCCAAATATCGTCCAAGAATCCTATCAATATCGAAATAAGTTGCTCAGGGTAAGGGCGTCTGCTAAATGCTGTAAACGTCCCTTATGTTTTGCAACATCACAGACTTGTAAGAGTTAAAATGCATCCCTTATAACATTTACAGCTTTGCTTACAGGCTCAGTATCTAAGGAGAGCTGCTATTTCCTTTTTTAATAACATAATGTGGACTATTTACACTATGTATGGAGGGAGAACTTACCAATGTGACACCTCGCTTGGTGAGAAACTGCCCGAGTCTTTTAGATCGTCCACCGAAAAACTTGCCGAGTTCACTGATCCAGGTCAGACAGAGAGGCACGCCGAAAAGTCCGTAGAAGATGCAGAACATCCTCCCTGCCGTGGTTTTGGGGGCGATATTGCCATATCCTTATGAAACAAAAACATGGACATCCTCAGCATTAACGTTTATTTAACTCCCTGATAAAAATCAGCTTCTTTAAGCAGGAAATGACCTTTAATGGTCCAGTCAACACCACAGGCTTATCAACCAAACCTATCTTCATGTTTCTTTTCAAGTGTGATAATCTTATCAGGGAACAGCAGTGGTCATTTAGATCATGCTGACAAAATGGCAAGAAAATCACCTGAGAGTCAAACCTCAGGAACCCAAAGAGAAGCAAATGATGACTAAACGTAATCTGTTGCTCCTGTGGGAATAAATAAAGCCAGTGACTTCCTGCCGGGGTTTGACTAGTGAAGATAAATCAATCCTCCATGCTTACGCTCCAAAGATAAGAAGTTCCTCACAGATTTCTTACCAATGGTGGTGATGACCGTAGCAGCAAAGATGACTGCGTTCGGCCAGTTCCAGTTGTTGAAGGTTTTGTTTCCAGTGATGGTCACGCCTTGACCTGCAGCCTGAGACACCACCTAGGTCAAAGCACAGATTTTGATTTAAGGAAGGGTTACATGCATTTAACTCGGTGCTCAAAGTATTTTTGAACAAAACCTTCCCAATGCTCCCATCACCCCAAAACCAACTCCACACCGTCCTCTGAGGAACACCCCCCCCCCCAATACCATTTAATCATTACCGAGACACGTTTATCACTGAACAAAAAATATGAACTCATTTTTAAAGAATAATATATAATTGTTTTTTATTTGAGGTGCCCACATTTACATTCCTAAATTTATTCACATCAGTGACTGTTCTACAAACTGATGTCCTCGTTTTTATAACATTATCCACCTCACTTAAAATGAAGAACAGGACAACAGGACAGTTCTTTTCAGTTTGGACTAGAGAGTGAAAATGACCGATCCAAAATGGACATGTCCTATAAAGAGGAAAATACCAAAGTTTGTTTCAAAGACACACAGAAACAAATTTAATCAAGATTAATTGATGCTAGATTGTATTATGATTTAGTTTTTTTCTACTCCAGATTTCAGTCTGATTCCTCCCAAGGTTTATTCCTCTTAATGTTTAGGGAGTTTTTCCTTGCCACTGTTGCTCAGTTTGGGAACAGGCTTAGATATTAGAAGATAAGCTATAACGGTTTAAGCTGCTTTGAGATAATACTCTGTTGTAAGAAGTGTTATAGAAATAAATTTGACTTTGACTCCATTTTATTTTGCTATTATTAATATTGTTGAACGTAATAATCAAATCTGCACTCTGATTGGCTAACAGAAAAACAAGTTTCTGCTCTTCTCATTCAGCATCCAATCAATGAACAGGCTTTATGAATAATCTAAAATAATTCTGAATAATCTGACTTTAAAATTTTAAAGTGTGCATTTTCAAACCCCCCTCCTTTACCATGTCTGAAAAATCTGGAATTATTGTTTTTTTATATTTAATAACAAAAATAAATTGAATGGAGGTCATTGGCTATAAGTCAGGTGACCTCATGGTTTTTTTTTAATTAAGTTTGAGAGAAGAACAGAGACTATAATATAATAATAACAATAATATGAAATTATATACAACATACATATATATATACACACACACACACACACACACACACACACACACACACACACACACACACACACACACAC
>JAVSBU010070024.1:0-13787 GCA_033118015.1 Loricariichthys derbyi
CGTTCGGCAGTGGCCATCTTTGTTTGATTCTTATCATTCTAGCTGTAGGACGTATATTCAATGGTAAGTACTCATATATAAAATTTTTAAAAAGGTTTGAGTTTAGCATTTAAGTAGACATTTTTGAAAAGGTACATGTACAGTATGGCAAAAGTTAAAGTGAATGTTAAAGGGTTATGTATAAGAGTGTGGGAAGAGTTTATAAAGACTTAAAATAATGTACTTACTGTATAAGTACTACATTAAGCATAGCGTCGCTTCTTCATGGAAATTCACTTATTGCGGGTGGATCTGGAACGGATCCCGCTTGATAATTGAGGGAACACTGTAACCTAATTTTTTAAACCCATATTGTCAGGATAGAGGTATGCACAGTTTGTGAAACAGGTTCGTAACAGGACATTACCATAGTCAACATGTCTCTATGCTGCTGTAATGCAAAGTGTTATCACAAGAAAATGCATGTTTATTGTTTATCGGAGGCCAAAAATGCATTGATAAGCACTGTTATGAACAAAATGGAAGCCCATACATATGAAACAAATATGGACGTGTGTGTGTGTGTAGTTATAAATTAGACTAAACAGATAGTGTAGGAACAAACAAAACATTGATATTTACAGTAGGACAGGTAGGTACACTTAAAAATGCAATGTAGAACTTATCTAGCTTTTATGGTGTTTTGCGACTTTGACTTGCATAGCAATGACATGTGCTGGGTTAAATACACTCGTGAGATTTACCTCACCAGAGTTGGTTTGGAAATGGACCGAGAACCTCCATTTGTTTGACATGCCTCAAGCTTCAGACAACAGCATTCATGGACATTTACAGGAACAGCAGTAATGGCATTGCTCTTCGTTATTGAACCAAACCTGCATTGTGTTGTCTTTTGTATTGTAATCTGATAAGTTATGTGATTGTAGTAGTAGGACTGCTCAGTTTCACTGTACTGTGCTCGGTGTAGTGACAATAAATATCTCTTAAATGATAATGAGCCACTGCAAAGATCTAGCACTTTAATTTTGGCAGTAAAAATTATGAATTCTAAACTGTTTGTTTGCTTTGCGCTTTTGTGCCGGTCATTGCAGGAGGCTTCACTTTGAGCAGCTGTAGATTTGAAATATGAGCTATATAGATAAATTTCACTATCATAAATTAGTGAACGTCTAAATTGCACACTGAGCTTGTTAACTTTCACTAAGTAATCTGAAACACGTCCAACTGTGTTAAAGTGGGTTTAAAATTCTTTGCAGTTTTACTTTTACATAATCTCTCAATCTGCAGTTGTTGTGTTTACAGCCATCAGTGTGCTTGCAGTATAAAATTGTATAACATAAAATTGTTATAATTTCCTCTCTCTGTAGGACCACGGTGACTCCAGGTGGGAAGCCCAACAAGACCCGTGTCATCTGGGGAAAAGTCACACGTGCTCATGGTAACAGTGGCATGGTGCGTGCCAAGTTCAGCAGCAACCTGCCCTCCAAAGCCATCGGGCACAGGATACGCGTGGTGAGTGCCTGATCCCAACCTGCTTCACACTGTTTGCTGATGATTAACATTCCCTTCGTGTCATGTTGATACTTCCCTGTGTTGGTGTTCCTTGGATTGCACTGGATTCTTAGTATTTCAATCGAATAATACACACACGATGTGCAGAAAACATACTGAGTTTTGTAACACAGTATGATGATCTCCCAGTGATTTATGAGCCAGCTTGGTTTAACAGCACATTATTTTTAACTCTGTGTCTCCAGTAATTTACTGAATAATGCATTATTATAAAATAAGTCTTAATATATGATATAAGGTTAATATTAAGTGCAGGTTTAATATAGGCTGTGCTCTGATGTATACAGTATATAATGAACCGCTTGGTTACAATACATTGGGTTTTTTGGAACATATCCCCAACCTAAATCATGGAGAGACTGTATACTCAATTTTGAGTTTGAATACAGTAATACCTTGTTTATCGCGGGAGATATGTTCCAGAACCACCCGCAATACGAAAATCCGCGAAGTAGAAATGGTATATTCATTTAAGAATTTATACACTATATTAAGGCTTTAAACCCCAGCTGAACTCAATTAGATGTGCATCAGCGCCTCGCCGCTAGGTGGCAATAAAGACTGCCTAATCGCAATCGCCTAAACACACAGAAGCAGGTCCACTCTTACATCAGTGGTCTGGTTTAAATGATAAAACACAGCTAATAATAATACTGTAATACCTAATAATTAGTTAGAATTAATATTTGTAATATATTTTTATACGGTTTGGGATTTTTTTCATGTAAAAATTCATAATATATATATATTTTCTGCCGATCGAAGTCAGTAGAAAACCCATAAATTTTCCCGTTAATATCTTATAAAATCCCGCGGAAGAGTGAAGCCGCAATAGCTGAAGTGCCTTTAAATATGGTGTCCCCCTCTGGCCACTAGGTGGCATATTGAGAATACATTAATGACCCTATTAAATTGAGCTAATCTTAATGCTTTGTTTTATACTCTACACATTCCTTTAGATTTCTTATTTTATAAAAGTTGTGAAGTCCTGTGTTTTAATTAGAATATTTAAAGGTGCACTGACCAAAACCTTTTCCTGCCATTCTGCATAACATACACAAAGCTTATTTCTCACACACACACACACACACACACACACACACACACACACACACACACACAGAGAGAGAGAGAGAGGGCATGAAACACACCAGGTCTTGGATATGTCCATGTACTGGGAACAGGGCCATGTAATTTGGTCTTGATGATACCAGTTCATTTTATAAAGTGCTTTGGAGGAAAGATCAAGTTTGAGTGCACTTGCTGTCTAACAAGCTTTCCTGCAGCCTCTCAGGCTCTCCAACTTCAAAGCAGAAACAAAACAATACCATTTTATGTGGAATGATCCACGGCTGATAGTAAAAGTGGAATTTTCCATTGTTGTTGATAGCAATTAAAAACAGTAATACTACTGTGCATTTAAGTGCTTAACATTTTAAATGCTGAAATGCAATATTTTCTGGATGTAGGAAATAAAATGTATTTAAATTGTTCGCTTATCTAAGTGAAATATCAATTTAGATGACTTTGAATTTCACAGGTAAAAATAGACAGACCATTTGAGTTTAACATCAGAATTTAAAATTTGAATAAAACTTTACGTCTTATTTTACCTTTATTTTGTAAATAGTCTTTCTGCATTGAGGTTTGAGATATCAGTCATGTTCCTGTTTCCTCATTTACTGAAGTCACATGTTTCTATAGCATTTTTAGATGGAACTTTTTTTAAAGGCAGTTTTATAAACTGCCCCACCTGAGCAAACCTACGTTAATTGTAGCAAGGAAAAAAATTGTAAATGTTTCTAAATCCTTCCTAAATGGAAGAAACTTTGAGAGGACCAAGACAAAGGGGGCCATCCTCCTTATCCGACCTAGATGATATTAGTGAGAATTAAACCAAGTTAGCTAATTACTGTGTTTATAACAGTTTAAATATAAACATGTATAGAGATTAAGTATTTAAGGAAAATGTAATATGTATAGACATAATTTAGAGAATACAGTAATATGGAGTGTAATAAGTCTAACTATATATTAAACATTAGTGTGTGTATATAATAAATAATGTAAAGTACTGGCATTTAGTTTGGTAAACGGACACTGTAGGTTCTTGTTCTCAGTGGCTCAAAATGATGCTCTAAAAGCAGATTGTGTAATGGAAAGTTAATCTTTTGTCCTATGCAAAAATCAAGCAGATTGTCCCTACATGTGCCCAGATTCAAAGCTGATTTTGCATCCTGCTCATCAGGAATTTAATGAACGAGCAGAACACTATTGCAGTCATGTTTAATTGTTTGATGGAGTGAAATCGTTAATTCCTACAGGAGTAATAATGCAGACACGTTAGTAGGCATTTCATTGTCACATTTTGATGGAATTGTGCGGGATGCCAATTTTCCTGTGTAGTCTTAAAGCAAACACCCGTGGTCTACACTGACCAACACAGGAGAGCAATGAAGCTAACATTTTTAATCACTTTCTCTCCGTTCTTGCCATTATATTTCAAGCATTATTTGCGATCCCTCACATCCGGTTGGTGAGCATTGAACAGAGCTGTGCACATGGTCTCTCTCCCTCATATTATAAAAGTCTTAATCAGCTTCAGATGCAAGTGAGAATGAAGGGTGTACGAATGAGTTGCTGAACAGAAGTGCTGTTGAGTGCCTGTTTAGAGAGCTGCACCATTTCCAATTCTTTCTTTTCTGATACCTGCATTCTGCATATTCGCTGATTACAGAGCTTTGCTTTAAAAAATTCTTTAACTCAATCTAAGACGAGACTAACTAAAGCAAGAGTAACAAAAATGGTGACAAAAATAGTTTTACACAACTTTAGTATTAATACATTTACCTTAAATTGAAGTGACATGGCCTTTTTAAAATTATTTTCTAATTTAACCACATTTATGGAATTTAACTAAACTTAAGCCCAAGTGAAATTAATAAACGGAAAGTTCTTGTAATGGGCTTTTATTCTGACACCGCTGCATAGTGAAAGCCATGGCAGATTTCATGCTTCCTGACTTAATTTCCCTAAAGAAAGATTTATAATGTAATCGTTCATCATGATTACACAAGCTTTTAGTTCTGTTCTGATAATTTAAAAAAAAAACAAAAAAAAACCTTTTTTTAGTCTTATCACGTTTTATCACACTAACGTGGTAAGTGTGGTCCGTATTGCGTATGTCTCTGTGCTCACGTTGGTAATCTTCATTATAGATATAAAGGCCAGCCTTGTTACCCTTTTTTTGTTGGTAATTTCTGTGCATCCCTGCGTTTTGTTTAATATACGAGGCGTTGTACCAAAGTAAGCAAAGGAACAGGCAAACCAATAACCAATCGGAGTATTTTGTCTTTATTTTAAATGTGTGTGTGTGTGTGTGTGTGTGTGTGTGTGTGTGTGTGTGTGTGTGTGTGTGTGTGTGTGTGTGTAATATCAATTGTATGAAATGGCAGAGCTGATCCTACTTTGAACAGTTTTGCTAGGGGTTTGTCTAGTGTATTCTCAATTAGTTGTTTGTGGAGTCATTTTAATGCCAATCCTCAAATCACTTCCATAAGCTGTCGGCAATGTAGTGACAATTTGCTAGCCCAACACCCTGTTAAAAAATCCCATGTTTGCCCTGTCAAGCACAGCACAGTGTAAGTGTGCTCAGCATGCCTGGATATCAGGCCGTAAAAGGCCTGGGGGATGATCACCCACCACCTTTTTCCCTTCCTGCAGGCGGTTATGTCTGCATGTGACATCCCACTTGGCCAGCAAGCACTGCTGAGACTTGAAGCAATTTTTCTGCTGGGCTAGCAAATTAGGCTGATTCACCACATTTGTTGTTAAATAAGAAATATTTGAATGAATGCTCTAACGTTAATCTTTTTCTTCTTTTATTTTTAGATGCTGTACCCATCCCGTGTCTAATGGGCTTTTGTATGTACATACAATAAAAGCATTTGGCCACATTTCTGTCTGTGTTTACTATTTCTACAGCTTTATGTAAGTCTAACCATAATATGTATATATGTGACAGGAGATGCACATAAACAATGCAGTGCAATATGGCTACACAGTTTAACAATGTCCCTGAGCACAAAATGACTTCCAAGAAGTACCTACCAAAACAAATTATGGTGTCATTCTGGTAATCAGCATCTGTACTTAAGGATTATTAAAAGTAATATACACATTTTCTTTAAATTGATCTTGTTCACTTGTATGGAGGTCACTTTACAAGCAAGCAAAAATCTGATTGATCATGCTAAACAAATGTGAGATTAATTGTTTGCAATAAAACTCTTAAAATCCAAGAAACCACTTATAATTTCCCCTTAACAGGTTCATTTTGTGGCCCTGATACAAACCCTAGAAAAATAGCGTCAGTGCAGAGGAAGTTAGCCTAGCTTTTCAAGTTCTTTAGCTTTATTGTCAATCTTTATTGAAAATTGAAAGTACATACACTCTCAGGCCTACGGTGCTGTAGTAACAGATGCACATTAAAGTTACACGCTAAAGAAATATAAGATGCACATTAAATACTTATGTCTTACTGTGTATGTACTGTGTACATGTTTTGTGTATTTCTTTAATGTATAAAATTTTATTTCATAGCAAACCGTTTTTGTTTAGTAGCTGAACATTTTGGCTTCAGAAGCATATCTGAAACTAATTTACCTTTTCTTGATTAAAGTAGATAAATCACTAAGTAACACAAATAATCACTGGCTCGTGGCTAAAAATGCAATTTACTCCACTATAAAAAGCTTATATATCTTAATGAGCTGTTGGACTTATTAAACAAAACAAAAAAAACATTTATTGCAGGAGAGTTGTCACTTGAAATAAAGCAAAGGATTGTAAAGGAGGAAGAAGGAATTCCAACACTGAGCATGGCAAAAGATGTTCATGTCCAGTTGCTTGCACTCAATTTTGGTACTAGTATAAACAAAATGAAGGTTTTAAACAAAACCAATTTAGTTAGGCTGAATAAGATATCAAAGCTTGACAATAGGAAATACAAGTGGGTGAAAACAGGAGACCATGTATGTGACAGAACTAAGAGATCAGCTGAATGAAATGGCATTGATCTGTATTTTTCAGATGATAAGGCGTACTTAAAATCCTTAAATTTGATCAAAAATCGACAGTTCGCATTATAATCCAGTGCACCTTTTGTATCTATTGTGGTTGTGCTTACTGTCCGAATTTGTGGTACACAGTGCTCTAAAATCTGTCAATGTTTTAGAATGGCTTTGGTAAGCAAAGAAGCCGAAGCGCTTGACGGATTCTAGGAGCATTATGGTAACCATAGTTGGGTTGTTTATGAAGTCAAAATTTCGCCCGTTAAGAGACATGCTTATGAAGTGGATTTCAAACTCAAGGCTATACGGTACATAATAGAGCAGCTGTGAGAAATTTCAACGTTAATTAATCAATGTTGTGGAAATGGAGAAAGCAAGATGATTTGTGCCAAACCCCAAGACTAAACAGAGAAGACCAAACGCTATGAGTTTCAGAGAGAACCAAATGCGATGGCTACAGTTAGAGGACATTATTGAACAGAGAATAGCAGGTAAAAGCATCTCTACAGTCTCTATTCAAACTTTCATGAAGGACTGAATCATCACTAAACAAGTAATAGCAATGAGACTTGGATAATGAGAGAAATTTGGACATGCTTGGTGCTGAAATCGCTCCACTGTTTACATCAGACACTGAGGATAATGGATTTATGGAGGAGAATGAACTGAAAAAGTGAGTGTATTACTATTTTTTTTTTTTTACTTTTATCTTGCAACTGAACAATGTTTAGAGTTAGTGTTGAGTTGAACGCAGTTTGACTTATTTCACTCTTGTTTCTCTGAATGTGCCTTATAATCCAGTGCGCCTTGTATATGGAATTAGATTCATTGATTGATACTGCACTTTATGATCTGGAGTGCTTTGAAAAGACAGACTAAAACCAACAGATGACAAGGTTACAGTGGGCACAAAAAAGGAACAAACATAGGGTGTGTCTCACTGAATAGAAGTGGAAATTTGGTGATGCATCTGCATTGGCCAAGCACATGATGCTGGAGCGCTTATCGGGTTCTATTTGTTCTACTTGTGTTTTGTTTTAGTTAAACAGTTGCCTGCTTTAAGAAAACAGACAAACCTTTCCACTCGACTTTGATATGTGGTAGCATGTGAGATAAAGGACCAGAGGAGATTGCACTCATTACATAATCATAAAATATGGTGCCTTGCAAAAGTATTCATACCCCTTGAACTTCTCCACAATTTTGTTACACCCACAAACGTGTTTTATTTGGATTTTATGTGACAGACCAACACGAAGGAGCAAGTAGGTGTGAAGTGAAAAGAAAACGATACACGGTTTTCAAAAATTTTTATAAATATTTAAAAATCTGGAAAGTGTCAATACTCTGCAGAACCACCGTTTCCTGCAATTACAGCTCCAAGTCATTTGTGCCATGTCTCTACCAGCTTTGCACAATATAGAAGCTGAACTTTTCCCCATTCTTTGCAAATTAGCTCAAGCTCAGATTGGCTAGATCGTGTCCGTGAACAGCATGTCTTGCCACAGATTCTCATTGGGATTTAGGTCTTAACTTTGACTGGAGCATTCTAACATGAATGTGTAGCCCACTCCATTGTAGCTCTGGCTGTATGTTTAGGGTCATTGTCCTGCTGGAAGGTGAACCTCTGCTCCAGTCTCAAGTCTTTTGCCACTTCTAACAGGTTTTCCCACTGGTTTGCCCTGTATTTAGTTCCATCTATCTTCCCATCAACTCTGACCAGTCTCCCTGTCCCTGCTGCAGAAAAGTATCTCCACAGTTTGATGCTGCCACCACCATGTTTCATAGTGGGGATGGTTTGGTGCTTTTTTTTTTTTTTTTTTGCTACATAGTCCCTATCATTTAGGCCAAAAAGTTCAACTTTGGTCTCATCTGACCAGAGCTCCTTCTTCCACATGTTTGCCGTGTCCCCTATGTGGCTTGTGGCAAACTGCAATTGGGACTACTTATGGTTTGCTTTCTTCTTGCCACACTTCCATAAAGGCCAGATCTGTGGAGTGCACAACTAATAGTTGTCCTGTGGACAGATCCTCCCACCTGAGCTGTGGATCTCTGTAGTTTCTCCAGAGTGACCATGCTGCTTCTCTAATTAGTGCTCTCCTTGCCTAGACTCTCAGTTTAGGTGGCTGGCCATGACTTGGTAGGGTTGTAATTGTGCCATACTCATTCCATTTTCAGACGAGGGATTGAACAGTGCTCAGTGAGATGTTCAGAGCTTGGGATGTTTTTTTTTTTTAATCTAATCTAATTTTTTAATCTAATAATCTAAACCTGGTATACACAACTTTATCCTTGAATTGTCTGGTGTGTTTCTTGGTTTTTATGATGCTGTTTGATTACTAATGTTCGCCAACAAACCTCTGAGGCCTTCACAGAACAGCTGGAGTTGTACTGAGAATAAATTACACACAGGTGGACTCTACTAATTAGGTGACTTCTGAATGCATTTGATCACATTGGATTTTACATAGAGGTATCAGGGTACAGGGGTTTGAATACAAATGCAGGCCATGCTTTTCAGATTTTTATTTATTAAAAATTTTGAAAACTATAATTTTCTTTACACTTCTGCACTTCCTCCTTTATGGTTGTCTATCTCACAAAATCACAATAAAATACATTTAAGTTTGTGAGTGTAATGTGAAAAAAAAGTGGAAAAGTTCAAGGGGTATGAATACTTTATGAAGCACTGAGAGTCTGGGTATTTTTCCATATAACAAAGAATGTCAAAGCTTTCGTCTCAATGACATGGACAGTACACAGTTCATAAGTCATCTGATCACAAATTTGTGGTGGATGATTTGCTAAGCTGATCTGTCAGGTGTCATTTGAGAAATATTATTGATGAATATTATTTTTCAATTGGGAAGTCATAAAAAGCCTGAGTGAGGTGGGGTGACAGTTCTAACTGTACTGGAAAAATATGACAGTTATGTTTAATTTGTCTGTAGTACAGCCAATGTCAGAATATGTTGTGCTATTAACCATATACCTGTGTGATATGTGAGAAAGCTGGTTGAACATCCTAGTGTGGTGAATCCATCATTTTTGTCTGGGGTTGTATAGGCTAAATTTCAACACTCAATTCCCAGTCTGTTAGAGGTGATCTTTAAAACAAGTGTGTAAGCTGGGTTGTTTTGTCTTGCTTGCTTTATTCAAGGTTATTAGCACAGTGGTTAAACTCGCTAGCCCATGATATTCACCTGGCCCTCGGCGACGCCATCCTGGAAAAATGGTGATAAACGTTTTTTTAAAGAAAGCTTCACCTGCTCTTTCTTCTCACTTCCATTTCTGGTGCGGTTGCTGCTTGTTTGCTTAGAGATTGTCGTATTGCATGAACAAAAACTACGTTACCCGTCATGCTTTGCATCATATATAAGCGAGTTGTTTTGCTGAAGCGATCGCTGTTCGAAATCTGCGGCTCTGAGAAAGGAAGGGTTCAGGTAAACCGGCTCCAAATATTTTATTTTTGTTTAAATGTATCGACTTATGATGCTGTGTTATGTGAGATATTGATATTGCGGACACTTTAATAGCTTTTTATGGGGTGTGTTTGTTGAAATTGGAACGTTTTCGGTTTAAACGTTAAAGGGTGAGCCGTTACAGCGCGAGCTACGATTGGTTTCAATCAAAATATGATTAGCCTCGTCTGGCTAGTAAACACTGACGTATTAATTATGTACGATAAATAGAGATTTATATTGAATGTGGGTTCAATGGTGTATCCAAATTAAAAGCTTATCTGAGGATGCCATGTTGTTTTAATGTCAGGTGCAGTCGTATAATAATGTTTATCTTAAATAAAAACCAAGCGGTTAATCTGTATACATTTGCCATTAGTGATTTGGATGGAAAAAGCCAGTAGGGAAGTTCAGGTTGGTTTCTTATCATAAACAGTTTTGTTTTTTTTCCCCATAACCTCTGTAGACTTGCTGCTTTAGCAACTTCCCTTCAGGAACTCGAACTCTTTGTATCCGCTTATGTGACAGATCAGAAGGCCTTAGGCCCTCAGAGGATGTCATTAAATATAATAATTCAGGGCGGTAACCGAAAAAATGTACATATAGGTTTACTTTTTACATGTGATTGAATACAGTTGCAGTTCTCAGACATGTCATTGTTCTGCATTCAGATCTTTGCTAAACTTATTAGATTTAAGACAATCCAGCTCTATATGTATCAGTATAAGGACAGTCATGTATATATGTACCTTTAAACAGGGATATGAGTTCAAATCCCACCAGTTTGCCAATGTCAGAGCATCCAAGGCTGTCTTTTGCACCTGTAGTTCAGGGCTGATGGGATGTAGGGAACGTTTACAAACCAGCATTGCACCCTGCATCCTTGAATGTTTATTTCTATATAT
Organism: Loricariichthys derbyi; assembly: GCA_033118015.1. Classification (NCBI taxonomy): domain Eukaryota; kingdom Metazoa; phylum Chordata; class Actinopteri; order Siluriformes; family Loricariidae; genus Loricariichthys; species Loricariichthys derbyi. The sequence goes on from JAVSBU010070024.1 coordinate 11,011, forward strand.
TTTTATCATTGTTTTATTCATGGCGTCACATGAACATGTACAGCAACTGTAGCATTCCTTTAGTAATCTCGGAGCTCAGGCTCTTTTCTAGTCTGCCATTATGGTAAAGTGGGTTTGAGTCTTGCCAGTACCTTGGTTGGACAGAATAAACAAAGAATTGGCAGTGCCTGGGCAAATGGAGAGTGTTGGACCGGGGAGCGTGCCCAGGTGCTGCAACAGTAACCCTCTTTCAAGCCCTGAATAATGATTTGGTGCACCATCTGGGGTGTATGAGTTTGCCTGCAACAGATCAAATCCAGGATGTGCACCAGACCCTCCTAAGGGCAAGGTATACCCTGACCAAGATAAAGTGGGTGTAAAACTATAATAATAAAAACAATTTATGACCACGATTTGAGTTCCAGCAATGTTTTCCAGCCAGGTCGGGTGCTTCACAGACCCACAATTCACTGAGTCTGAGCAAGGGGACGGCGGATGTGCAATTGTCCCTCGTCACTGCAACACTGAACCCTTTCTTAATTATAAAAATAGCATTTCTGTAAGATGGGAGTAATTCTAATGGATAAATGTTTTCATCCTCAGTGTTTCCTTCATTTCTCTGGAATTGACGGCTGAGTCAGACGTATTTCCGAGGGGAGGAGGCCATCAAAGCACTCCTATGGTTTGCGAAAGAAGATGAAAGAACATGATGTGGGACAGGACTGCCTGGCAGTGGGCCCTGCCTACAGGGCTGTTCCTTCCAGAGAAGTCTTACCTGCTAATGAATTGGACCATTATCAGCTTACTAACATCCAGGTCAGTCCGAGGGTTTTATAGCTAGTACAGTGTATCTTGGAAATGTTCGTGTTTGGACTTTGTGTGGGTATCAGTTTTCAGGATGTGGCACGATTCTGAAGGCATGAGATAGCAGAAAGGAGGACAGCAGCTGTTTCATGTTTAGGAATCATGTTGCAGGCTACGTCTGTTCCGTTTCCTCTCTACCATTAGCAATTTGTCAGCGTTTTAGCACAGGCGATTCTGTTCCCCATTTTCTCTTTGTCTTTTCATTGTCAAACCTCTCTCACTCTACTGCTCTGTGTTCTGCTGGGGCCTTTCAGTCTGCGACTCTGATTGGCTGCTTGCTTTCTGCTGTGCTCAGTTGTTTACATAACCTGAGCCTGCCCATTCCGGCACCTTCAGCCAATTGCACCCCAGGTTCGACTGATGCATGCAGCAGTCTTGGCAACCGATAGGCCAATATGCCCCTCCCCCTTCGTCTGAGTCTGCTGTGCAACGTGACCGTGGTTGTGTAACATGAGAGCAGCAGAACCGAGTGAGGAGGTGATGCAGGACTATGCAGGCAGGCAGGGAGGAGGGGGCGTCCTTTCACTGCAGAAAACTGGCAAAGTACAAAATGTCTTTCATTCAGAAAAGCTGGAGATTCAGAACTGTCTCTCTCTTCGTATCTTTACTTTGCTCACAGGGGTTCATGAATTTGCAAAAACTGAAGTTTGCAGTCAATGCAACAGGCTGCGCTGTCACTCCTAGGTCATAATTTAATTGACGTTTCTTAGATACAAACACAGACTAGATACACATACAGGTACATAGACAGACAGGTAAAATATTATATTATATTATATTATATTATGCTATTATATGACTGATGAAAAACCTCATCTGTCCTTCTATGAGAGTGACCAGGGATATAGTGGCTTAACGCTTAAGATACTGGACTGTGGACCAGGAGGTCCGGGATTCAAATAACACCTCTGCCAGTTTGCCACTGTTGGATCGTTAAGCAAGGCCCTTAACCCACAATTGTTTGGCTTGTAAGATCTTATCAGTTGTTAGTTGCTCTGGATCGTGTGCTAAATTATGTAAGTGTTAGATGTATGGTAATTGTTAAAATGAACCCAAAGCAGTGATATTTGAACATTTTTTAAAAAAATTAATTTTTGAGGTCATTCATGTGCAGCTTTACCTTTAAAATAGACTTGTTGTAGTTTTGACAGCAAACATGGTCATGGATGGTTTCTTTATCAAGGAATCTAATGAACTAATTTATTTGTCTTAATTTTTGTATTGATGTATTGATAGTGTGACCTCCTAAAATGAAAACGGATAAAAGCAAATCATTTTCCATTTACTTTCAGCAACACCCCCAATGCATACATATTTTTAATAATAATATGCTCTATGCAGTATAATAGTTGAAGTATTTTTGACCCTATTCTACCGGTTAGGAATTCTGTATGTTTTCTTTTTGTGTGACTTATCTGGAATTTTTCCATTGTCAAATGATGAGGATACGAAAGCTGACTCCACAGAATACACAGCAGCTCACATTTCAGGTTAGTCAGGGATGCTGTTTTTTCCCCACTATATGAAGCGGTGGAAAGCAAGCATGCAAATTGTTCCCTTTATCAGCCCTTATTTTTCAAATTCATGCAAGATATCACCTTTATTTTGAGTTTTCTTAAGCAGCGTTTTCATTGTGCAAGTTTAACAGTCTTAGGAGTTTATTACAACTATATATGGTGGTTCCATTAAATTCATGGATGAATTCTGTGACAGACTGCTCTACTTCTACTACTTTTCCCTTTTCAGGTGTCGTCATAGCGAGTAATCCTCCTCCATCTCACTCTGCATCATCTGTCCTCACACCCACTACTTCCATATCCTCTCTAACTGCATCCATTTATCTCGTCTTTGGCCCTCCTTTTCATCTTTTTCCTGGCAACTGCATTTCTAACATCCTTCTACCAATATACCCACTGTCCCTCCTCTGGACATGT
>JAVSBU010070128.1:0-13786 GCA_033118015.1 Loricariichthys derbyi
TGTTTCACCTTTATATACCTTAATACCGCATTGACCGTCAGCTTTACCGAAAATGAACCGCTTTATCCGTTTCCCTTTCCGGCCCGGTTAATTTCAGGAAAAACCGTATAACCGTGCGTTTAAAAGGGTTGACCTGTTTTGCCTGGATTCCACCTCATTTAACCGGGAGTTTTGCAGGTAAAGCCAGAAAAGACTCATCTCGGTTAACTCGGCCGCAACCCTGTCTGTGTGAACGTAACATTGGCACACGTAACACTACTCTCAAACGTGTGCCAAAAAAGCTGCGTCACAGGATGAACCAATCACGAGTTTGACCTGGCCATCACAATGTTTAGAAGATAACACTTTGATTGAACAGCAGTTCTCCCAATTTACTCAAGTAAATGCATCACTAAATGGTGCATATACAGTAGATTAACCCAGTGACAAGTGGGAAGATTGTAACATATTGTACAGTAATGCTGTTTGTTGGTGTGCAATACGAGAAAACCTGATGTAGTGAGAAATTTGCTGTATCATCTTAAACTCCTGGGATGATGCAGCTCACTATGGGCTGGAAAATTAATGATCTGAAAACACCCTCCTCGTCTCCTACTATAATGTTCCAGTTGCCAAAGCCCAACCACCGACAATACATCTCTGCAGGTAGGGGAAATGGCATGGGATCTGCTTTACTCTTATCTCAAAGCTGACTCTAAAATGGAGCATAAATGCAAAATAATGGCTGTACACATGTAAGTGACTAAATCAGTTTATCCCTCTCAGCTAACAAATCTGTATGGTGTCTAAAGACACACTCTCTCTTCAAAACAGTCTAATAACTCCAGCATCAGCACAAAAGGCAGCAAAATTTCCACCGGTGACCATTATACACCTTAAACCATTTTAAAGTGAAACAAACCAACTTTAACTAAACGGCCACACGTAACAAAATCATTCAGCAAACAATTCCCCAGTACAGACTAGTTTATCTGAATTACAGACTGTATAAGGAAACAAAGTGATTGCTCAGTGTAATTTTGTTTACCTTTTTTTATGTATTATACAATTCTTTAGTCAATACTTTAATTCAAGTGCAGTCATGTCAAATGACACTGTCTTTTGGACATTACAAACACTTTGAGAGTCAGAAGAAAATGTAAATTTTGTTCATTCTTACTAGTGCAGACTTCAAAACATTTTCATGAATGCAGCCATTTACAGAAAGTGTTTTATGAACATTTTACTTTCAAATTTGCTCTGTTCACATTTCATAAACGAGGCCACACATTGTGCAGTGTACAGTGGACCTGAACCACGATGAGTTACAAGTGCCACTTGTTAAACTATCACTCACATGAAAACCTAGATGCTTGGAAAGAGAAGTTGAGGCAATGTTCTAATGTTGTATGAATAAATTTGACTAGAATGCTACAAATTCAACTGGCTGTTCACACAATATTATAGTAAACTAAACTCAGTGGATAGGTTTTACATTAGTTTTTCCATCAAGGACCAGTTTACTCTGCTCAGCTCACACTACGTCTGTTCAACAGTGGACAGGGTTTACTATGTTTGTTGTGATCCATTTTTTCAAAAATAATATAATCTACATTGATCAACATTTGAAGGATTTTTGTAAGGAGTACACCATGACACTAGAACAGTGTTTTACAAAATAACCAAAGTATATCAACATAAAACCTTTATTTTATAAAAATGTGATGATCATAATTAGAGAACAATGACTGTAACACAAAGATAATTTTCTGAAAGTTCCATCAGTCACCAATCAGTATGAAGTGTACAGGCCTTTGCTTTGAATGACTTTAGCACATCTTCATCCACAGGACATCACTAGTGTCTCACACTGCTCTGGTGTGATTTTGGTCCACTCTTCTTCCACAGTTCTGTGACTGTTGTTGGTTTACCCATTTTGCTGTGAGATAGGGGACATTGTCCTACATGAAAATTGCTGGCTGATCGAGTGATGAACATAAGGAAGAAACCACTTGTTGAAGAAGGCTCTGATCCACACGTACATTCACTCTTCCATGTAGCTGTATGAGAGGTCCAACTCCTGCTGATGAAAACATTCCCCAAACCAGGACACTTCCTCCTCCACCTTTCACTGACTTCTTTACACACTTTGGGTTCAGTCTTCACTCAGTTTGTCGATCAGAGAGTTTTTCCCATCAGAACCAAATAAATTACCCTTGCTTTCATCACTGAAATGAACTCTGGAGCACTTCTCTAACCACACAACATGCTCCTCAGCAAAAGAGTCTAGGTTTATGATTCTTTCTGCTAATGAGAGGTTTGGTCACTGCAGAGTGGGCTTTCAGTCAAAACGCTCTTAAACATTGAGACACTATGATGAGACAGATCCTGACCCTGTTTAGTGCTGATTCCAGCTGCAGTTTTGAACCGATTACCCATGGAGATTCTGCACATTATCTAGTCCTCTCTTGTATTTGTCTTTTGTGGGGGACTTGAATGAGTTTGTGAAGTTGTAAAGATACAATATTCTAGAAATCACAGACTAGGAACAAACAATTTCTCTTTCTATGGCTGATAGGGTCACCACCTTTGGTCTTCATCTAAACAACCTGCTGCTAGAGGGAATCAGTCACTTTGGAACATCTCACCATCAGTGAAGACTGGAAAGTTAGGCTGCTAATTAAATAAGGTTTGTCAGATATTATAATTAAGGAAATTATCACTAGGTGCCAGATTAACACCAATAAATTTCAGGTATCTAAAAGTGTTCTCTAATTTTGATCAGTGTTCTTTTTCAATCATCTTATTTAAGTTTTTATCAGCTGTGCTTTGGAATATATACACTTTATGAAATAAGATTAAATTACTGCTATTTTACTCCTGTTATGATAATTTCACATAGAACTACACAATGACCTTGACATTTATAAAGTTGTGTGTTGTTCTCTAATTTTGATCTCCATTCAACTACTGCTTCAATTTCTCCCTTCAAACACAGACTTATTAAAAAACAGAGGCATAGGGAAATGCACATAAAATTAACTTAAGTTGTGTGTGTAGGCGTGTCCATGGTTGAATCCTCACACCTCTGCTCTATGCCCAGGTGTGCATTGATGCTAGCATATCGAGCTGTCCCCGTTAGGTTTTTGTCCTCTCTGTAAGGTATATGCTGTCTTGTCCTGTTGTCCCGGTATTTTTTGGCCAGACCAAAGTCAATGAGGAACAACTGCAAAAAAAAAAAACAAAAAAAAAAAAAAAAAAAAAAAAAAAAAAAAAAAAAAGTCAGATATGGATGTTAACAAGACCTTAAAACATTTAATCCTTAAAATGTCCTATGCAATTGAGCCACAAATAATATACAATAAGATCTAAAACAAGAAAACTAGGGAGTTAAAGGATTTTTACATAGAATATATGCATACTAAAGGTCAATTGACGTTTAGGTTAAAAAACAAACAAACAAAAAATAGTACACACATTATTACAACTGCCCCATATTGCATTTCCATTAATCTACACATGCACAAGTCATGAAAGGCTGTCATGTTACCCCATATCATCTGGAAAGCTTTGGTTATACATTTAAATAATTCATCGTCTTATCCGCTTAATCCTAGCTAAAGTCGCAGGACAGCCACTGCCTAGCCATTAGCATAAGGAGCAAGGTAGGAACAACCCCAAACAAGATGCCACTTCATCTTAGGGTGCACACACTCACACTAAGGGCACTTTGTAAGCACCAATTAACCTAACGTCTTTGGAATGTGAGAGGAAAGTGGAGTATCCAGAAAAAACCCACATGGGCACAGAAAGCATGCGAATTCCACACAGACAGAGCCTGAGGTCAGGTTCCGTCTGAAACTCTGTGTTGTGCCTATTTATGCCTTTTATGCCTATTATTCCTTCAAATCACTAATCTGCAGTACAGCATTCATCCAGCAGATGGCAGCACAACCTCGTAAACCAAAGGGACCAATGATTACAAGTATTTAGTGATAAGTGATTTGCGGTTATTATGGTAGAGTGGAGCTGTTTAAAATATAGCGGTTTATCATAAGGTAGAACGGGAGAGTCCATAAGGTATAGCGGCCCACTCTTGCAAAACCCCTCGTGGAGAAGCCTGGTCTATGCATTATTTCCAAAAAACAGTACATACACATTTTGGATAAAGGCAAAATCAAAACTACACACTCCTGTGGGAAAAAGTGTCAAACCCAAAACCACAAAAAAAAACCGCCAACCATATTAAAAAAATAAATAAAAAAATCCCATGCAACACCTTTTAATGGTCTCAACCGCAAATAATTGGTCAGGAAATCAGCAAAAATTTGTTTTAAATGAGTAAGCAAATTAGTATCATATTTTAAAGAATCAAGACAGACTTGTGGGTAAACTTGGACTCTGATGGCTGCCTTGTACTGTATCCATCACTACTGCTCCCCTGCCCAGGCTCACATTGTGCTTCAACTAAAACCTAACTAACTCATTAATCACACAATTTACTGAAATTAATCGTGATCATGTCTATAATTTTGGCCTCATGTCTATAAGGTATACTTAAATGTAAAGTCAAGTATTTGATGTAATTATAAATTTGTTTAATAGCATTTTTAGCTGTGAAGTCTGATTCTCTGAGCTATAGATTTCAAATAAATCAAGGCATCACATTTGACTTGTCAGCTTGAAAGGCAGATATCTTAGAATGACTAACAGAAATACAGAGCTCAAACCTGTATTTTCAAGTGGCAATTATTAAATATCATAACATGGCACTACTTAGTTCATGGTTTTGTGCACCCATGCAGCTCCTTAAGGTGCTGTCACAGTGTCAATACGTGTATTTGCGAATGACTTACGGCGAAAAAAATAGGATATTCGCGATACATTCTGCATTTTCGTACTTCATACGTTCATACATTCGTTTTACGTCCGCACATGTTTGCATCATCAGCAATAGCGAAACATTTCCACACTCAAATTTTGAGTTTGCACAAAACATGACTGCAGAACAAACTCCGTTCTGAGGACGCAATACAGCCGCCATTCCTTCGCCACACAGTGATTATGTTCTTAATTATTTGCACATTTCCGTTTTACATTAGCATATTTCCTCAATGGTTTGCTGAAAACGATTATGTGGCGCATGTATTAATAATACATTGGTCATAAAACGCTTATGTTGCAATTGAAATATGAATGCACCAATTAACATCATTCTTCCCAAATCTCCCGGACCCCTGCTGTATGTGAGATATATATATATATATATATATATATATATATATATACACACGTACGTACGCACGCACGCACGCACGCACGCACGCACGCACGCACACACACACCATGGCAAAGCATGTTAAATTGAAGCCACCTGTGGGACACTGTGGTAACTGCATGAGAAAGGGGTCCTTCTGGCAATCTACGCGGCCACCAGTAAAGCACGAGATATCAGGCTGGTGGTAAGTGTGTATTTCCCTTGTGTGAGATCGTATATAATATAAAACATTGATATTTTAGTTTTAATGCTGTAACAATAAGTATCCAGTGAAGTACAGTACAGTAGTAACAGTAAGTATGAAGGTACATACGTAAGCTATATGCATAATAAATACAGTACTGTACCGATTAACGACGAAATCGCTTAACGACGGACTTTCTGGTCCCTAACCCCGTCGTTAAGCTGTACTGTACACTAAAATCCTATATTTTGCCCCAAATCAAGTACGTCCTTTAAATTCTGTTGTTACATGGTTTCCATTGTAGTAATATGATGCTTATTTTCTCTAATTACAACCATTTTGTCATAATGACACAAAAATATATCAGATTCAAGTTTTATTTGTACATAAACATCGGTTCTTTTGGCCCAAGCACAAAAAATTTATTTGCACCGGTTTCATGGAAACCGTAACTTACGCAATTTAAGAAGTCACCAATTAGATTAACACTAAGCAGATTTTTAAAAAAAATTTAAAAGAGAAATACTTTTAATACAAAAGAAGGTAATTGTCACATGTCAAAATAAATCAATTCATGCCAAAATATTTCGGAAGAATGATGGTAACTGGTGCATATTTCAATCGCAACATGAACGTTTTATGACCAATGTATTCTTAATACATGCGCCACAATCGTTTTGATGATGAAAATGATTGCGAGCATGTGAGTGTGTAAAAAGAATATTAAATGTGAATTATGAAAACGACGACTGTATTGTGAATATCAAAATTTTTTTCATCACAAGACATTCGCAAATACACGTTTTGGCAATGCGACAGCACTCCGAAGACTGAACGTTGAGTGGCAGGAACAGGCAGCTTGTACAGTCCGCAACTCACTCGCGGGTTGTGCGCAAAACTCCCGCTTTGTTCGCAACGCATGCCCAACTCAAACAAAATGCTTACGTTACACATTCTTAATTGGCGGCCATTTTTTTTTGGGGGGGGGGGGGGGTTTCCATTATGGATAACTGCAGAATATCCAGTTATATTTGCAGCTCGTTCGCAAATGCCCGTTTTGGCACTGTATAGCACCTTGCGTCTTCTCAGAATTCCAGACTTTTCAGATTCAACTGATTACTGAGCATATGTGGGTTTCTTACTCTACTCCAATTTACTCCCACATTCCATTGTCTTTGGAGGTGCATATATCTATATTACGGTAAAGCACTAAACTAAATTAAAGCAGAAATGTCACATTTCAGACACAATGAAGCAATCGAAACAGCTATATTAAATATTTTTCTCAGTAACATGTTAAATTGTGTCTATATTGACATATTAAATATGATAAGGAATAATTTTTTTATAACTTGTTTCTGGGCCCGCCGCTGGCCAAAGTAGGCAAAATGGGGGAAAAAATCATTTTATTTTTTGTCGTTTTTGTGGGCCTGCCAGCCTGTAAATCTTAAAATCTTGGAAAAAAATAAAAATGTATTTTTATTTCTATCCCCCACCACTCAATCTTTGAAAATCAAGCATACTTTCCAAATTATTATGGAATTCCATATTATTTCCAAATAATACAGTCATCCAAAAACTGTAAATAAACGGATTTGAGACCCCCCACCACAGTCGTGTTGCACTTGCGCACAGGGCGGGTCATGAATCTGGCTGAATCCCAAATGGCTTTTCGCTTCCTGGTGTACTGCACTCAAGCGTACACCATGTATAAGTCCAGAACACTCACTGCATTTTATTTTGTGCATTTATCATGTTTATTTCGTGGTGTCGTAGTGTATTGTTTCACTCTCGATGACACGGATGAAACTGCATAGATTTGCATGCATATTAAATCAACAGGCTACAGGCTGAAGGTATTATATATTATAAAATACGTTCAGAACAATATGTTAAACATGTTGCTCTGAACATTTTTGGACTGAATTACCTTTTCATATTGAAAGTTCTGACAGTGTTTTAACATGGCTATTATATTTCATATATACAGTATGTGGGGTGAACATCGAGTTTCGGCCCTTTATTTGTTATTGTTAGTGTGCACTTCCACCTTAGAGCCTACTGCATTATGTTGGCTAGTAATAGCAGGGTTAGTAAGCAGTGGTCAGGAAGACACCTAAAATAAAGCAAATGGGTCTTATAAAACAAATTAAAAGGATGAATACAAACTGGTCATATGGCTAAGGTTGCACATGGTCTGGTCTGACAGAGGAAACTGCATCATTTTATAATCCTCGGACAGCTTAGTGTTAATCATTTTGCATTAAGAACAGAGTCAAGTCTTTAAAAAAAATGTATTTTAAAATAATTTTTAATTTTTATTTCTCCCTCCACTGCATCATTGCCCAATCCAGCCTTCGAGGAACCGAAAAATAATATTTTATTTTTTTCCCAACCTCCTCTAAAAAATTGCCTGAAAAAAGCATGCGCAACAAGTTATAAAAAAATGATGGCCTCATGACCACCTCTATGTTTTTACACTCATTGTCCATTTTATTAGCTCAACTTAGCATGTAGGTGCACTGTAATTCTACAATTAGAGAGCAATCCATCTGCTACTCTACATCATTTGTTAGAATCCTTTCATGGCCCGGACCCCACAGATCAGGTACTATTAGGGTCATGGATTACTCTCAGATCTGCAGTGACACTGACAGTGATGATGATGATGATGTGTTAGTGTGTGTGTTGGGCTCGTACGAGTGCATCAGACACAGCAGTGCTGCTGGAGTTTTAAAAACTGTTTACTCATTGTCTGTTGTATTAATCAATAAACTCAGTAGCTCATCTGTTACATAGTTTTAGTCATCCCCTAATCCTTCATTAATCTTCACAGGACGCGGACTACAGGATTTTATTTGGTTGCTTGACTATTCTCAGGCCTGTTCTCAGTTCCAGATTAAACTCCAGCGTTTAAAAATTCCAGCTGTGGTGCTGTGTCTGAAACTCAAACCAGTACAACACACACTAACAGATCACAACCACATCAGTGTCAGTGTTGAGAACGATCCATCACCTGAATAGTATATGACCTGTGGTGGTCCTGCCCACTGAAGAACAGGGTGAAGGAAAGCTAACAAATTATGCAGAACAAAATTTGTGTGTGTGTGTGTGTGTGTGTGTGTGTGTGTGTGTGTGTGTGTTTGAGAATAGACAGACAGATGGTAGATAAATGAGTTGTAGGAAGTGCATCATGTACTACAGCTATACTACACCAAAAAGGTCCCTTGGATTAATTTCCAACAACACACTACACTCTTGTCTTTTTCTACTGTACTGAGGGATAATACAGAGCAACCAGACTAGTCAAACAAACCACACAACACAAACCTGCTTAGGCAGGGTACAGACCACCCAGTGTGACCTAGTACATCCTAACTATTGGAAGAGTTGAAAAGGTTTTCTCAGTTAATTTAGGTTGAATGCAAGACCAAATATTCTCTATGAAGTTAACATACGCAATCTAACCACAGCAAAACATGAGCCTGATTAATTTCTAGCCCCTTCTAAAAGACAATTGCATTGACAGTATTGTCTTAAAAAAATAAAATATGATCATTCCTATTTAGAAAGCAAACTTTAAATTGCGGAAAGCAAGCTTTTTTGCAGTATTTTCCTGCACTCTAAAGCATTCATTGACTTTTGTCACAGTGAAGTAAGCCAGTAGCCACATTCAAAGAGTGCATTTATGTACACTTAATAATCCGATAACTACAGAAAATCGCTGTCAGTAATCCAATGAACAAGTATACATGCACTTGAGTAATCAGATATCTAAACGGTCATTAGTCCTTGAATACCCAGACAAGTTTTACATCAAACATTTATATTTTAATTGTACTTGTCTGTACAAGAAGCCTATGCAAGTGAATTTCCATGTTTCCAGCTCTCTGCCCAACAGTTCACTACATTAACAAGCAATTAGTAGCACAGGTTTCAGGGGTGCATTTTCCTTAGCTCTTTCTAATTTTCTGTCTAATTTCTAGGACTGTTAGAAACTTCATATTTTAATGTTCAGCCTATTTTTTGCCGAGAAATGTATATAAAATGACTCAACTAGCCACAAACCCCAAAAGTTTAAAAAGCAAATCTGAACTCCATTAAAATATTATAAAAGTGCCAAAACAGGTACTTGGTCATGCTGCTAAAGCTTTGGTTAAATAAGTACAGTTAATAAATTCAGGCAGCTGAAAAAAAAAACCCATTCATAAAGCATGAGCTGTTCCTTTGTAAAGCTGAAAGTATAATGATAAACTGCAGTATTGTTATTCTATATGCAGAGACTTCTATATAACAAAACATTAAGACTTGCAATAATCCAGAAAATCCAGCTTTGTTAAAGACACGACTTTTTTCAGAGTGTGTCCGTTTCCTGGGTATTCCGTGATACAGAACAAACTAATCTATTTAGTTTTAAGCAGTCAACTTGTTAGTATAAATTAGTGGAATGTTACCCAAGTTAACATCATCTGGTTTAATTGCTGAACAGAAAAGTAAACGGTGCACGTTAAGGGTGAGTTCAATTTAAAGGTCCCCTCCAGTGGTCCTAACGGGGTGTCAGTTATCAATCTGATTGGGTTAATTAAGTGCTACAGCAATAAAATCTCTCTTGAACTAGTCAATTTTATGGCATTTACTTGAAATAAAATAGACCACTCACCAAATTCGTGCTGAGAGGCTGATGAGTTCGGAAATCGCGCTGTGTGTTACATCATGGACAGGTCGTGCACACTGATTGGTCAGAATATGGGATTAGGGCTGCGTCAAAATAGGTCACACTATGATTTGTATACCCCACACCAGATGAATCCGCTTTATCCACGAGCAAAGCAGTGTCCTTTTCCCCGCGTCGCTCAGGTTCATACTGATGCAGACGAAAATCGTTTTCTCAATCTATGAGCTCGCTATCTAATAAACTTTTGACTTCGCTACAGTATGAATCTTCCGATGACGAGTCGCCATTTTGTCTACCTGATCATGTCGTCACATCTTCAGCAACTGAAACTCTCTTAACTCCAGGTAACGATTTTGAGCTTGTTTAACGACTTTTAACAGGTTAAACAAAAACAAATCAGCAAAAAATTAAGCGGCATTCAACACTATTTACTCAATTCTATCCATTCAGCTTAAGTAGATATGATCACCAGAGGGGACCTTTAACATCCAATAGGTTTGTCCTCTCAGTACTGAATAATGACCATTTTTATAAAATAAACTTTTTTCAAAACAACATAACATGTTCTTACACCCCCCCACCCAAAAAAAAAGTCCAATAGCTTGCCTTTTTAAGCTATCTATTAAATAAAAGATAAGATATAAAACAGATATTATTCGTACAGATCTGATCTTTTCAAATTCGACCTGGGCCACTCATCTCTGGTCCTACATTAAATACATATCTGTTACATGACCAGAATGAAAACACAGATTAAAATTCACACAACTCATGTCATTAGAACTAGACATCTGCCATAAATGAGTGATGAGAAGGGAAATGTGAGAGATTTTCAGTACCAGGATAGTGAGAAAACAGACTTCATAAACATGAAGTGATGACTCTACACAAGCAAAATCAGAAGTCACTCAACACAACCACTTCATGTTTGAAGAAACACCCAAATAAATGGGCGAGCACATCACAGGAGGATGTGGCTACAGTGTCAAGTTCAAAGATACCAAGGAAACAAAAAAGCGGCCAAAAAAACAAAAAACAAAACAAAAGGGGTTGTAGAAAATAACTTGCACATTATTAAATTAGTATTAAATTTTAAATAGTGCTCCCTCACTTCTCTTCCCACACTTATACATAACCCTTTCCCATTCGCTTAATAAGTCTTCCCATACTGTACATGTACCTTTTAAAAACGTTTACTTAAATGTTGATAAAATGTTTTAAACTCTTAAACATAGATATGTAATTTAAAAAATTTGATATCAGTACTTACCATTGAATATACGTCCTACAGCTAGAATTATTATCTCAAGCTTACTGAGAACCTTACAACAAAGATGGCCACTGCCAAATGCCTTTCAAATTAAAAGACCCCACCTTTACCTAAATGTATAGATTGGCTGAAGTTTATAGATTTAGGTAAAGGAGGAGTCTTTTATTTTGAAATCTCGCATGTAAGTGAAATTAGCTACAATAAGAAAGTATAAATGTCAATATTAAATACAGATAACTTAAATATCAATTAAGTAATTAACCCAAATGAATAAAATTTGACAAAAAATTAGGTGGTTATTTACACTGTATAATACGTACTACACGTGCAAACATACATTAAACAGAGTACCACAAAACCCTGTGAAACAGCAAAAATACCAAAGTAAATATTTATATTAATATGTTTTGAAAATCCGCAAAACTGCGAGTCCACGATAAACGAACCACGAAGTAGCGAGGGAACACTATTGCCATATGCGGTAATCATAACATGGTGCTTGAACTCATCGAGTGGCAATGTAGCTCTGGGAAACATCCTTTGTAATACAAAAACAATCGAGTTCACCATTTCTTTCCATCTTCTTTGAGCCCTTTTCATATTTTGTTATTGAGAACTGCTCTTTCGAGGCACTTGTTACTGGGTGCGTGTCAGTCAGTCAGTTTGTTTTTAAAAATTTATTTGATTAAGTGTTGAATGAGATTGGCACTATTACAGCTGGTCATTGAAACCTTTTCAACATTGATTACATCCGACTTCTTTTTTTATTCAGTGTCACATCTTCTAAAGCCAAAATGTGTCAATATGACACACCAGGTATTTCTATTTTAGTACAAATGCTTCAGTGTTTGAGCAGAGCTGTATTTAATTTCTCCTCTGAGTTACATTAGTAAGTATATGTTTTAAGGTATTATGCATTTAAGGGGGTACAACAAACATGCAAAGTAGGGAAAGCATTAACAAAATTAAAATAAAACAAATAACCAACATGGGAAAGGTTATATCAATTAGAGATTCCAAATATCGGTTTCAATTCATTTTTGATTAATCGCCCAAGATATGTTATAAACTAGCAACATTTTTATTGCGTGCACACATACAGTGAGGAAAATGAGTATTTGAACACCCTGCGAACTTGCAAGTTCTCTCACTTAGAAATCATGGAGGGTCTGAAATTTATCTTCGGTGCATGTCCATTGTGAGAGACAATCTAAAAGAAAAAAATCCAGAAATCACAATGTGTGATTTTTAAATAATGCGTGTGTTACTGTTGCTAATAAGTATTTGAACACCTGTGAAAATCAATGCTAATATTTGGTATAATAGCCTTTGTTTGCAATTACAGAGGTCAAATGTTTGCTGTAGTTTTTCACCAGGTTTGCACACACTGCAGCAGGGATTGTGGTCCATTCCTCCACACAGATCTTCTCCAGATCAGCCAGGTTTCTGGGCTGTCACTGAGAAACACAGAGTCTGAGCTCCCTCCAAAGATTTTCTATAGGGTTTAGGTCTGGAGACTGGTTGGGTCACTCCAGAACCTTCATATGCTTCTCACTGAGCCACTCCTTGGTTATCCTGGCTGTGTGCTTTGGGTCTTTGTTGGAAGACCCAGCCACGACCCATCTTCAATGCTCTAACTGAGGGAAGGAGGTTGTTCCCCAAAATCTACATGGACCCGGCATGAAGTCTATACATTTAGGTAAAGGTGGAGTCTTATTTTGAAATCTGTCATGTAAGTGAAGTTAGCTACAATAAAGTATTTACTTCAATATTAAATATAGATAACTTAAATATCAACTGAATAAACCAAATGAATAAACATTTTAGGTGGTTATTTACACTGTATAATACGTACTACGCATGTGCAAAAATACTTTAAACGGAGAACCACAAAACCCCATGAAACAGCAAAAATACCACAATAAATATTTTACATTAATATTTTTTGAACATCCACGAAACTGCGAGTCCGCAATAAATGAACCGCGAAGTAGCGAGGGAACACTGTACTGGTTTCTACTTTCCAAATATCCACTTCGTGTAAGTAACCGACATGCATCGCCCACCAGCCTGAAACTGCACACTAAGTGATCTGGACATTGTCTGAACACTATATTTATACACTCACTGGCCCCTTTATTAGGTACTCCATGATAGTACCAGGTTGAATCTCATGCTACTGAATCAACAAGGTACCAGAAACATGAATAGCATCACACCATGTCAATATGGACCAATTTGTCAGCTAGACATCCATGGTGCGATTCTCCCATAGCGTTGAGTCTGAATGACGCCATGACTGACGTGAAAGTTTTGAACAAATGCTTCAGCATGGCTACTGCTATACGCACATTTCATCACTCTCTGTGAAAACATATTCCAGGAGCGACATTTCTGCAT
>JAVSBU010070230.1:0-13786 GCA_033118015.1 Loricariichthys derbyi
GTGTTTTACGTCGGATGCCCTTCCTGACACAACCCTCACCATTTACCCGGGCTTGGGACCAGCACAAAAGATACACTAGATAGCGATCCCTAGTGGCTGGTTTACTGCTTATCACTTGCAATCAGAAAATGAAAATGAAAAATTTATCATAGAGTTTCTGCTGAATGGGTATTTATGCATATTTTCTGATTTCCATCATAAATCAGACCATCATAGTTGATGTAACTCACAAACTGCACTACAAGCTTAGGCCACTGTTAGACTGGTTGTCATAGCAACGCTATATGAATGTGCATAGCATATTGTCGACAATTGCACCCAAACATTTCGAACTTGGTTTCATGACTACTTAATCCTCTTTTTCACTGCTCTTCATGCCAGTCTCTGTGAGTTTTTGCATATCTTAATGTTTTCATCTTGTTGCCCTTCTTGAAAAGTGGTTTCTTGGGTGCTACCCTTCCAAAAAACACCCTTCCTGATCAAGGACTTTAGGAGGGTTAACTTGGGTTAGAATTAGGTTAGGGTTAGTCACATTAAGTATTTACCACTGTAGCCTATAGAAGCTGTTATTTTGTTGTTATTTTTCTATTACTGCACACAAATTCCTTGTATTTTAGGGTTGTATTCTAATAAAGAGCCTGATAAATAATTATGCAGTCATAATACCATTGCTAAAACAATGATATATCTAATTTAATGGTGGCCTAAGACTTTTGCACAGTCCTATACAAGAATATGATTTTTCTCATATTTTTGTTTAAATACAAATATGACATTGATAGTAATCTTGTTTATTTCATCTTTTTAAAATATGATGGAAAATCAGTACTTGATTTTATGTTTACTTTGCCATGTTAACTAATCCGGACATTTCCTCTACTGTTTGTAGCTCTCCATGAAGGAGGCTGGTGATGGCCTGCATGCTCAAATGAACTGCATGATGGGAGCTCTGCAAGAACTCAAACTTCTCCAAGTCCAAACTGCACTTGAGCAGCTAAAAATCTCAGGAAGATCCAGTTGTGATTCTGTACCCCCAGCCAACTCCACTAACAGCATGTCTGAGCCTCATGATCGGGCTATTGGGATCAATACCAGACAGGAACAGCAGGCTTGGTCTAAACACACACATCACTGTAGTGTTGGTACTACACCCTGTGCCTCAAGCCGGGAGAGTAAGAATGCGTCTGTGCGCAGGATGATCTCGGGTCACGCGTCTCCACAAACAGAAAACTGCAGCCCAACTGTACGCCAACCACCATGGAAATGCAGCCAGGAGCAAAAACGCTTGTCCCAACCGGGATCTGTGGATCTGTCTACAATTATCTACAGTTTGTCCCAAGAGGGACCATCCATGGACAGTGACTACACTGAGGACAGCTTGGATGACTCCAACGACTGGACATCAACCCTCTTGAGTTGCAGCCGTAATCGCCAGCCTCTGGTGCTGGGAAATAATGTCCTTGCTGACCTCGTTGGCAACTGGCTGGAACTGCCTGAACTAGACTGTGCTGATGGTGGAAATAGACTCAGCAGACCAGACTCTCCAGCTCATCCACTCCAGCGCAGCCAGCCGCAAGAGCAATGCAAGAAGATTTCACTGACCGGCAATATTTTCAAGAAGTTTCTACGCAGCGTGCGACCTGATCGGGACAAACTGCTGAAGGAAAAACCTGGCTGGATGCCACCAGGACATGAGCCAGAAGCGGAGCTCCTCAAGAGGCCCAAAAAAACAGGCAAAGCTAAGACCAGCTTCTATCTGCCCTTCAGGGCAGGGGGACAGCAAGCAAAGGGCAGAGTGTGCCCCCAGAAGGCAGAGGAAAGGAGCCAGTTCTTAGGACTTTACATTGATTTGAGGCCTAAAGAGCCAGACAACACTCAGCCCCTGCTTGACTACAGTACGGCCGTTTGGGTTTAAAAGCAATTTTCAATATGAAGGAAGAGTGGTGAGGTCTAGAATCTAGAGATTTGGGCAGAACCGCTTGAGAGTTATACTAAGTTGGTCAATGACAATCTATGAAAACGTTCAGGGTGTGAAATTTTGTTATGATGCACTTAACTGCACGTACTGCCATGAGAACATTTACTGACAGTGAGTTTCTGAAACTTCATCCGTTGATGGTCTTATTTTGGTTCTTTTATATCTATATCAAATTATACTGCATGTTCACAGTTTCATCTTTAATAACTTACTGTTTCCTAGCTCATGTGAATTATTGTGAAGCAATGTTAGCAGAAACACCATCTTGAGAGCTACATTTATGTAAAAACAGTTTTTAATGCCTGCAGAATCATGCATTTAATTTGTCCACCTCGATCTTATATTTTAGATGTTGAACAAAACATATTTGGAAAGCGGTACATGATCAGATCGCCAACTTTTAGGAAATTTAGTTGGATGGTACCAAATGGTACCTCTGGTTCAGAGGGCAGGACTTTAGACCCCTTATCTGTTAAGCGTAGTACCATAATATGTACTTATCATATGTGGTGAATGAGGAAACGCAGCTTAATTTGTTCATTTCTGAATAATATTCTGCATCTGGAACAATGCACTTATTTTTAAAAAAAGATTTAACCTTCCTGAGACATCAAGAACACTTTATGGATCTCACCCAACCGGACTCAACCCAGACTGTGTGCTGAGACTTTGGAAAAGACATGATGATACTGTCAAATCTTTGATACAGTTTTCTATCTCTTTTATAATAGCTTTTACTTTGACCTTTTTCCCTCCCTTTCAGTTGTGCTTTCTTTGTCCTGTAATAATTATGGTTTCTAATTGAAAATGAACAAATAAACAATTGAAAAAGAAAATGTTTATGTAACTATTATTAACACCATTCTAACAGAAGAACATAATGCCATTTAGTGTTAAATGCATAAAAAGCTTGACCTCTTTGGTCACAATTATTAAATTTACATCATTTAGCAGACGTCCTTATCCAGAGCAACTTACAACTGATACAGTCTCATAATCTAAACAATTGTAGCTTAAGGTTCTTGGTCAAGGACCCAACAGTGGCAGCTTGGCAGAGGTGGGATTTGAACCTTGAACCTTCTGTTCCACAGTCCAGTGCCTTAACTGCTAGGCTACCACAGTCCCACTAAAGGAAAAGATTCAAGGTAAGCTTTGAACTGATTTGTGACGGTTTGTTTAAACTAAATGGCAGCATAAGACTGAAACAGAAGGTACTTGAAGGATCAAGTCTTTTTTCAGACTAAGTGTAACTGCTCCTACTTTATAAACCCTGAAGGCATGGCAGATAAAGATACAAAGACTGGTTAATGAAATGTGTGAGATGAGGCATCGGCGGCAGGCAGGCACGTTTAATTAATGGTGTGGGAAAAGAGACCAAGGGAGAAGGTTGTGGAGCTGGTAATGGGTCCATTAATAAGAGAAGTAGTAATGGGATTAAATTTAGAAAAACCAGAAGAAGATGTAACATGGTCACTAGGTCAGCAGAAGAGGAATTGTTTATTTTTGAACTGGAGAAATCTGTATTGGAGACTGTATTATTAATAGGTTTAAAATGTATGGAGACAGTTAAGAACAGAAGGCATCTCTAAACGTGCATGTGTGTTGTTTATAATGTTTGGCCTGCACATAGTTTTAAATTCTTATACAGCCTCTCTTGAGCAGCATAGCAGAGGGAGGAAGCAGCAAAGGCTACTGGTTTAATCATCACAGGAGTCAGTGTAGTGATTCTATACAGTGTCCTGTTAGAGGACAGATTTAATATGGCAGCAAATATTTGCCTTTTATACAGACCAATGCACAACAACAAGAGGGAAGGCGAACAGAATGAGTTTATGATCCAATAAGGGAAGGAAGTGAATGAAGATTCAAAACCAGTACAGAGAAGAAACAGACTAGAATCTACTGTATGAACCTGGGAACAAAATGAGTGAAGTGGAGAAGCAAAAGAAAATCATGGATGGTAAAGTCATCTAATGGGACCAAGTGGAGGAGAGAGACTGGCTTGGTTAATTCAGAGGGTTTGGAGTTTATTTATCCATTTATTCAACTGATCTTCATGTTTTTTGTCCTGTTAATATTTCAGCTTAAGTCCAGTCACAGATACACACGTTACTAATTAAGATACCGTTTATCTTACACTCTCCTTGTTTAAATTTTATCCTTGACCATTAAAATTTGAAAAAAAATGTTTCAGTTTAAGTTATCAAACTCTGGTTGCAATTTGGGTTTAAGTGCATTAATTATGCATTATATATAGTGTTGAGCAGAGCATTAAGTCAAGTTATATGTTGTGTATTTTATTGTACAATTTCTCCATTCATGCATCACAGGTGCAGATCTTGGGGCTGCAGCTGTTATCTCCCCCCAAAGACTCACTCTCTTTCCCAGGGGGAGTGAGACAGAATAGGATTTGATCACTCTCTGGATGACTAGCTGTTTTTACCCTAACTGGATCTGGCCCCCCCGATTTTGCTTTCCGTCTGGGCAGCTGTCGCTCTCTCACGATCACACCAGAAGTAGGACACAAAGCTTAGTTCAATATTATTTGAACTGATGTTACAATGCTGAGATTTACTAAAACACTAGGGATTAAAACTGGAGTGACTGCATGTGAGTGTGGTGGGACTGGGAGGAGAAAGTAGATCAGATTCCTGATCTCACATTTGTATTCTCCCTTTCTCCATCTTCAGCTGTTCCACTAACAGCTTTACAGCAGACTGTTGGAATATGATCTTATTTCACACTGTTATGCTTCAGCAGAGATGTTGTATGCCCCACTGCATATCAACTATTGTTTCTCCATATACACAGATGTATCTAATAGAACATCCCAGCATTAAGAGCATTTAGATATTTAGCAGACATCCTTATACAGAGAGACCTACAATTGATAGAGTCTCACAATCCAATTTGTTGGGGGTTAAGGACCTTGTTTAAAGACCCATCAGGGGCAGCTTGCCAGAGGTGGGATTTGAATTGAAACCTTTTGGTCCATAGTTCAATACCTTAATCACTAGGCCACTCCAAAATGAACAATGTATGTTCATTCTCTGTCAGAAAGTAAAACGTAATACTCTCACACAGAATGGAGAGTCAAAGCACATTAAATAGACCTGAAAATGGAGCGCTGATGTGCACCAATCTAATCAACCCCATCATTTATCCCCTATAGCTGCTTTTCCACTCTCATAGCAATATTTCTACCCATTTCAAACCTACATACAAGTTTCCTGGATTTTTCTGTCTGATTTTTAATAAAGAGACTGAGAAATAATTACATGGTCATTATTAAATTGCTAAAACAATACTATAATTTAATCTAAGTAAGTCTAATGTCAGATATTCAGAAATACAGCTCAGCGTAATTCTCACGTCCCTTAATCTGTTTCAGCTTCGCTTACATCAATTACTGAGCCAGCTGAGCTGCAACCATAAATGGAAACATCATAAAATCACAGCCAAATTCACAGGTAACTATGCAAGAGCGTCACACAGCTAAGCAGATCTCATCATTTGTTATTAGGAAAAAGGAGATTTCACGTGGCTGAGTCTGTAACACACTGAATAAGGTTTCACATGTCCATCCTGAAACGTGCATGAGAGGGACAGGAATAAATTCTGAATGACTTTCTGATTCAGTCTGGGCTTAAAAAACGCTTTAGGCAAAAAGAGAATTCATTCTGCTCCACTGCATCCTCTTTGCAGAAAGAAAAGATGGAAGATGATCAGAGCCACAGACCGGCATGTCTCTCTACTGCTTTTTAAGGATTTCAGTAAAAGATTTGGCAGGATTAAAAGTGTGCAATAACATGTAAAAACTGTTTGTTTGTTGTGTTTTTTTGTTGTTGTTTTTTTTTTTTTTTTGGGGGGGGGGGTGTCTCTTCTCTGTTTATTGGTCGAGGGAGTTCGTTGTTTTGTTTTGGGGGGGGGGTATTCTTTAGGTTTCTTTAATATCAGTTCATTTTTTTACACTGTCCATGTCCATTTATCACACATTTGTTGATGGTGTTTAAATATGACATAAAATATCATCAGATTTCTACACAAGCCCTAAAAGTAGATGGAGTAAATTAAGCAGAGGTGACTTGAATATTATATTAACCTGTTACCAAAAAATAAAAAAATAAAAAAAAATAAAACCATTGGTTCAGGGTAAAACCAGGGTAACCTCTAAGCATCCAAAGGCCTCTTTCTTTGTCTAATGATAAGGTTCATGAGTCCACCATAAGGAGAAAACAGAAGATACAAACTTGTTGATTGTTACCCATCATGTGGCACATAGACAGTCCAGAGGTCTATTAGAAAACATTTATGGACAGATGAGACCAAAATAAGTAAGTAAGTGAAGCATTGCAGCAAAAGAACCACGATATGCTCATCCCATCTGTGAAATATGGTGGTGGTAGAATCATGGATTTTGCCTGTTTTGCTGCATCTGGGCCATGATAACTTGCCATCATAAGTGGAGGGAAATGTCAGGACATCTGTCCATGAATTGAATCTCAAGAGAAGGTGGGTCATGCAGCAAGACAACGATTCTAAGCACACAAGTGGTTCTAAAAAAATGATTGAAGAAGATTAAACCATTTATAGTTTTGGGATGGAAAAATAGTTTGCAAAGTCCTAACATCACATAATCTACCTCAATAAATAAATGGCCAGGCATAATTTTTGGCTTTTGTTTAATTTGGCTATTTGTCTGATGTGTATTAGGTCTATTTATGCAGAAATATGGACAAATCACAGATAAAGTTTATGTAGATATTCTGTTCTTCAAACTATCCTACGCTACACATTTTAAATATGACCTAGATTACAGAAAGCTTCACTGGCTTTGAGGATTTATAAATTATACATCCTCTGACCTCATTCTTCTACCAAACCCACACTGAAGCTTAATTTTATGATCTAAATGAGACACAAACCAACTTTAAACTCCACAGTCGGAGCACTGAATCAGAGAAGCGAGTGTCACAGGTGCTTTCTATTTCTGGCTGGAGTTCTTTTCTCCTTATGAAACCTGCTAATTATTGCTCTTCCTTTGATTCAGTTCCATCCTCTTCATCATTATAAAGAGTTTTTTCTTTGCCTTAAGCTCTCTGCATGAATAACTTACCTTATCAGTCCTCTCATCTTTTATTCAGTTTACAACAGGATGTGAGACAAACAAAACATTTACTTAAATTTAGTTCCTAATTCTTTGATTATGAGGTCAATACATGAGAACCATGTGTTCACCATGTGTTCATCTTATGTTCAGATTACTATTTTCATCACTTAGCTGGGTCAGGTTCTGTGTAATGAGAGGAACTATTTAACTTCTTTATTCTTTTATAGTCCTGCCTTTAATGCATGTACCCTGATTTCTGTCAGTGTTAAATTGGATATAATCAGGGTGATATTTTATCTACGACAGCCACAGCTGGAATGGAAATGGAGGAGATACTGAGCTTTGAGGTGATGATGCTAATCTGAATGTTATGATGAAATAAACTAGGTGAGATATATTAAAAATGATGTCATGGAGTTATTAAAAAACAATATACACATTCCATTGAAGCTTATATCATCAGCTTTCAGGAGCATTTCTAGAATATTTTTTCATATTGCGGCTAAAACAGAATTAAAGGGGGCACAGACATGCATAATAAATAAACCTGCTGACCAATAAACAGATAAAGTGATTTAAGGTTAAAAAGCATCACTCTGCTGTAGATGAGAAATGAAAAACAAAAAATTTTTATTAATTGCATCCACTAGGGGTGGGCGATATGGTAAAAATATTATATCACAATATTTATCACAATACCTTTGATCCCAGGAAACATGAAATAGTAGCAACATTCTCAAAATCATCACAATACGATAAAATATCATCATATTGCCCAACCTTAGCATCAACTGTACAAAACTGGCTCTGACTGAAATCCTTAGAAAGAAGCTGATGCATTTTGGTAAATGTAGTTGTTACCACGGCCGTTCGGGCCCCCAGAGGTTGCCCACGCTCCACTGAGTGGCCTGGTGGAAGATCACGCATGTGTCGGGCTTGTCAAGAAACGAATAGGCTTCAGGTGTGAGAGATACTATAAATACGTCAGCGCTTCACCTGAAGCTTGTCGGGTCTTTGCACGCACCGTGTTCCTCACCATTTCGGCATTCTCTTTACTCATTTTTAAGTTTGGTCCTTTGCTCACGTTATTCGTGTTTTCACTCGGGTTCTTTATGTTATGTGCTTGCCACCATCTTTACCTATTTTTGTAATCTCACCTGCTCACGTTAGTTCTTGCTTTGTTTCCTCAGTAGTGTTTTGGTTTCGCTTTTGCTTGGGGAAAGCTCGGCTCTCCCCAGCCCTCCTCTGTTGCTACCGTTTTCAGAGCTTGGTCTTGTGGGTTTTGATGCTCCTTCCCCTTTTGGGTTTTGTTCTCACTCAGGCTTGGCTTGTTACCTGTGTTAGCTCACGTTCTTATCCCTGTTCCTTTGTCCTTTTCCCCTTTTCCTGTTCTTACGTGTCCTAGGTGTGGTGTTCCCGTTGGGCCATCCTTTCTCCAGGGAGACCGATACCACCTCACCTGCCTAGGGGGGCGAGGTGGAGTAGGAACCAGGAGGGCCGAGGTAACATGTTAGGGCCCTTAGGCAGCATAGGGTCAGCGGAAGCCCAACGTGCTCCCCACCGAAGACATGTATCTACTGCCGGTTTCTGTGCTAAGGTCCTACCTTTACATCATGACAGAAGGACATGACCAGCCCATGGACCTAGCAGGGGCTGGGACAGAAGAAGCCAGCATCCAGCAGGCCATAAGCATCCAAGAGGTCATGCTTGAGTGGCACGAGTAGCACTCCGGGAAATTGCGACCTCACTTAATCAATTACGCTTGGCTGACCAAGCCCTGCATACACCAGCCGCTCAGCCCCTGGTGCCCATGCCAGGGGCCACCCCTAGCTGTGATTCACCCATCGCCACCCCTGAAAGTTTCTCGGGAGAGCCAGATAAGTGCCGAGGTTTCCTTCTCCAGTGTTCACTGCTCTTTGAGCAGCAGCCAGGGTGCTTCCCAACGGATCGCTCCCAGGTAGCGTTTATGATCACCCTGCTTTCAGAGAGGGCACTGACTTGGGTGATGGCCTTGTGGAAGGCCAAAGTCCCCAAATTTGCTACAGAGGCTGCCTTTGTCCAGGCCCTGAAGGATACCTTTCACCATCCTCATGGTGGGCACAACCCTACACCATGGTTTCTCAAGCTCATCCAGGGCTCTTGCCCGGGAGTTGAATACATCATTAACTTCCATACTGTGACCACGGAGTCTGGGTGGAATGACATGGCTCTTCAGGTGGTCTTCCTCAAGGGTTTGAACGACTGCATTAAAGATGAGCTAGCGGCTCGGGGCCCTTCTGCTTCCCTGTCCATGCTCTATGAAATCAGCACCTGGCTAGATGCCCACCTCAGGGAGCAGGATTGTGAGTGCAGACGCCAACCCAGTACTTCACACTCAACCTGGGCCCTATCGCGTTCGAGCTTGGGCTTGCAGTGCCCGTCTCCTCCTGACCCTGAGCCGATGCAGTTAGGGGGCTCCTCTAATAGGTTGCAAGGAAAAGACCTGGCCAACGGACTGTGAAGGGGGTCAGTCTCAGGGCTATTCCACCTCCTCTCCACTCTGTTTTGTTCCTCCCAGCCCTGGTGGCAGGGGTGAAGGGGTCTCCTGTGCAGCTCCAGATCACTATCGATTCCGGAGCTGCTGAGGGGCTGGTGCAGCAGTTGGGTCTCCAGTAGGAGTGGCTGCCGCAGCCTTCGTTGCTGGTGGTGGTGGACAGTTGACACATTGGGTCAGTCGATTATCTCCTGGGTCCCAACATGCCAGGAGTCATGCCTCTTGCCAGCATCTTCATCTCCTGCCTCAGAAAAACCCAACTCTGCCCCCGACCTCTCAGGCATACCAGCCCAGTATCAGGACCTGGCTGAGGTATTCAGCCAGCAGCGCAAGCAGGGCCTGCCACCACACCGGCCCTACGATTGCACGATTAACCTTCTCCCAGGCACTCCCCCCCGGGGGCACCTGTTCACTCTAATCCCCTCCAAGCCCTCCAAGGTCATAGAGGAGTATATATGGGATGCCCTTGATCATGGGATCATCCGGCCTTCTAGATCCCCTGCGGAGGCAGGGTTCTTTTTTGTGGGGAAGAAGGATGGGATGCTCTGCCTCTGTATTGACTACTGGGGCCTCAATGCAGTGACGGTCAAGGACCGGTACCTCCTGCCCTTCATGAACTCAGCTTTCAATGCACTCTAGGGGGCTAAGGTCTTTACCAAGCTCGACCTCCACTGTGCCTACAACCTTAGGCAGAGGGACGAAGGGGAGACCTCCTTTCTAACACCTTTGGGGCACTACAAATACCTCGTGATGCTCTTTGGGCTCATGAATGCCCCGGCAGTCTTCCAGTGATTTATAAATGATGTCTGCGTGAGGCCTTAGAATGCTACATTCTTAGAATGCAACATCTACCTAGACGACATACTGACATACCCTCACAGCCCTCACCCGGAAGAGCCCAGGTGGTTTTCACTGGACCTGTCAGGCCCAAGAGACCTTTGAGGCCCTTAAGGAGCGGCTGACATCTGCTCCGGTCTTGCAACTCCTGGACCCAGGGCTGCCCTTTATTGTGGAGTTGGACGCTTCAGATGTAGCGGTTGAGGCGGTGCTGTCCCAATGACCTAAGGTGGACCTCAAGCTCCACCCTTGCACCTTCTTCTCATGCCACCTTACCCCTGTGGAGTGCAATTACCCTGTTGGGGATAGGGAGCTCCTAGGGATTAAACTGGTATTGGAGGATTGGAGGCACTGGCTTGAGGGAGCCAGTCATCCATTTGTGGTCTGGACTGACCACAAGAACCTGGCCTACATCCAAGTGGTGAAGCGCCTCAATGCCCGGCAGGCCTGCTGGGCCCTGTTCTTCATGCCCCTGGTGGTCAGGGCTGAACAATAACGTCAGGGCATTCGTCACCCAATGTCAGGTATGCACCGCCAATAAGGCCTCCAGGGAGCATCTGGCCAGCCTCATCCACTCTCTCCCGACCCCGTGCCAGCCATGGTCTCATATTTCCCTCGATTTCGTCACGGGGTTACCACCATCTATGGGAAATACCTTCATCCTGGTCGTGGTAGACTGCTTCTCCAAGGTGGCCAAGTTCATTGCCTTGGCCAAGCTATCCACAGCCAAGGAGACAGTGAACCTTCTCCTTCAATATGTCATCTGGGTGCATGGCTTCCCTCAGGATGTCATGTTGGACCGTGGTCCTCAGTTCTCAAGCCAGTTTTGGGCGACCTTCTGCCAGCTCATTGGAGCCATGGCCAGCCTCTTGTCGGGCTGCCAGCTGGAATCCAACGGTCAGACCGAGAAAGCCCACCAGGAGTTGGCCTGTGCTCTTCGGTGCCTGATGGCAGGGAACCCTGCCTCCTAGGCAGACCAACTCCTGTGGGTGGAGATCACCCACAATAACTGCAAGGACTCTGACACATGGATGTCCCCCTTCCAGTGTCAGTTTGGGTTCCCTGCCCCGCTATTCCTGGCCCAACCTGATAACGGGGCCGTACACTCTGTCGGGCGGTATGTCCAGCACTGCTGGCCAAAGAGACCA
Organism: Loricariichthys derbyi; assembly: GCA_033118015.1. NCBI lineage: Eukaryota > Metazoa > Chordata > Actinopteri > Siluriformes > Loricariidae > Loricariichthys > Loricariichthys derbyi. The sequence goes on from JAVSBU010070230.1 coordinate 11,607, forward strand.
TGCACAGGCAGGTTGACCATAAGCGCCAGCTGGTACCCTCTTATAGACCAGGCCAGAGGGTCTGGCTCTCCACCAAAGACCTACCAGTCTGAGGGGTCTCGGGCCAACTTGCACCCAGGTTTCTGGGCCCTTTCAAGGTGATGCGTAGGGTCAACCGGGTCATCTATTGGCTGGAGCTACCCCCTACCATATGGGTGAACCCTACGTTCCACATTTCCCACCTTAAACCCTTCATCTGCAATGCCCCGGCACCTGCGGCTCGGTCACCGCCTCCCTGCATCATTGAAGGAGCTCCGGCCTACACGGTCTGCCAGATCCTCAACTCCTGGTTACAAGGCTCCCTCCAGTACTTAGTCAACTGTGAGGGGTGTGGCCCAGAAGAGCGATCCTGGGTGCCGTCCCGGAACATCCTGGTCCCGGAACTAGTGAGGAGTTCCGGGCCAACCGCGCCACCGGTCTGGGGATGTCAGGAGCCACCCCTGACAGGGGGTACTGTCATCATGGCCGTTCGGGCCACCAGAGGGTGCCCCCGCTCCACCAAGCGGCCTGGCGTAAGATCACACATGCGTCGGGCTTGTCAAGAAGCGAATAGGCTTCAGGTGTGAGAGATGCTATAAATACACCAGCGTTTCACCTGAAGCTTGTTGCGTCCTTGCACGCACCACGTTCCTCGCCACCTCAGCGTTCTCTTTATTAATTTTTTAGTTCGATCCTTTGCTCGGGTTCGCTCGCGTTATTTGCGTTTTCGCTTGGGTTCTTTATGTTATGTGCTTGCCGCCATCTTTACCTATTGTTATAATCTCATCCGCTCACGTTAGTTCTCGCTTTGTTACCTCGGTAGTGTTTTGGTTTCACTTTTGCTTGGGGAAAGCTCGGCTCTCCCCAGCCCTCCTCTGTTGCTACTGTTTTCAGAGCTTGGTCTTGTGGGCTTTGTTGTTCCTTCCCCTTTTGGGTTTTCTTTTGATCTCACTCAGGTTTGGCCTGTTACCTGTGTTAGCTCGTGTTCTTAGCCCTATTCCTTTGTCCTTTTCCCCTTTTCCTGTTCTTACGTGTCCTAGGCGTGGCATTCCCTTTGGGCCTTCCTTTCTCCATGGAGACCGGTACCATGTCACCCGCCAAGTAGGCACCAGGAGGGCTGATATAACACACGTTAGGGCCCTTAGGTAGCGTAATGTCGGCGGAAGCCCAACTCGCTCCCCACTGAAGACACGTATCGCCCACTACTGCCAGTTCCTGTGCTTAGTTCCTACCTTCCCATCATGACAGTAGTATCTGTGCTGTCATGTAGTTCTGCTCAGCAATCCATGATTCATTTTAGTGGGGCACAGCAAAAAAGTGGGACTGATGATGTTCCTGTCCACTACTAAAACATTAGCAATCAAACTATTTTGGCTGATCATGATTAAAGGGATAATGAGTTATTACACCAAAGGTCAGTAAGAAGGATTTATGACCACTCTTGATTGAAGCTCATGGACTGAACTGTGATGGTGTCACATCAAATAGACACATTAAAAGATAAAAAAAACTGATTATTATTTTATAAACTGAATATTATGACTATAACAAAACATTACACAGAAGAGCTCTTTGTTATATTTACCATGATTTCCTTCCATAACTGTACCACAGTGCAGACTTTTACACGGTCCTTAAACAAAAGATGCCCGGTGACAGGACATAATGTCAGTTCAGCCAGAGGGGTTTTGGCTCTGAGTAATAAATGGCCATCTTTGTGCATTACTATTAGCCAGATTGTGATTATGCTGAAGGCTTCCTCTGGTTATGGCCCTAATTAAAGATGCGTGTTATGACTTTAACCCTTGTGATTCTGGACTGGGTGAATCAACACAGCTGCTGTTCAGCTTGCCAGGGCAAAAATGCTTTGATAACATAGTCAGTTTCCAAATTTGTTCCTATTTGCCCAAGCTCACCTCTTACAAATTGACCTCAAAGCTCTGATGTGGCTCAGCCTGCCTTGCAGAAAAAAAACCCTTGTGGATTCACTTTAAATAAGTAAACGACATTCCAGATGCTGTGGCCAAAGATTATAGAGTTTCAGAGCCTTCCACAAGTATTAAACCTTTCCTCATTTTTTTTTTATACAACGTGGAATTAAATTGCACGGAACTGGGTTGTTTACTGACATCTGTAATATTTTATATTTAATTTTCTTGAAT
>JAVSBU010070332.1:0-13786 GCA_033118015.1 Loricariichthys derbyi
ACTCCAGGATACAATTCGGAAGTTTCGGTAAGCCAAATCTCAGTTAACTTGGCCGCAACCGTGTATGTGTGAACGTACCTTAAGGTACAAATAGACTAAAACAACTTAGATCAGACGAACGAATATATACTAAAACTTGATCAGACAAACTATGATAAGACTAAACCAACAAAGATCAGACAAAGACCAGACTAAGTACGATCAGACTAAACCAACTAATATCAGACTAAATCTCATAAGATCAGACAAACTATGATAAGCATAAAATAACTAAGATCAGACTAAAGCAACTAAGATCAGATTAACTTGACCAAGATTGTATTTGTTGTGTGTGTGTGTTTGGGGGGGGGGTGTTTGGGCGAAACGAATCCTTCTGTACTGGCTGTGTGATGTATCAGAAAGTCTCAATAAAACAGATGTTAAAAAATTGACCAAGATCAAACAAACCATGATCAGACTAAAACAACTAGGATCAGACTAAAGCAATAATAAGACTAAAACAAAGATCTGACTAAAGCTATGATCAGACTAAAACTAAAATCAGACTAAAGCTACGATCAGACTAAAACTAAAATCAGACTAAAGCTATGGTCAGACTAAAACTAAAATCAGAGTAAACAATCTAAGATCAGACTAAGACTATGATCAGACTAATCTAAAATCAGAGAAAATGTATAAGACTAAATAATCTAAGATCAGACTAAACTAAGATCAGAATAAATCTATGATCATATTAAATAAAGACCAAACTAAAGCTATGATCAGAGTAAACCTAAGATTAGGCTAAGTAGACTAAACAAATATCAAACTAAAGCCATGATCAGGTTAAAGCTAAGATCAGACTAATCAAACTAATATCAAGACTAAAGCTATGATCAGACTAATCCAACTAGGATCAGACCAAAGCTATGATCAGACTAAAGCTATGATCAGACTGAACAAACTAAGATCAGATAAAGCTTTGTTCAGACTAAATAACCCACAGTCAGATTAAAACTCAGATCAGTCTAAAGCTGTGATCAGACTAAAACTAAGATCAGACTAAAGCTATGATCACAAACTAAAATCAGACAAAAATCTATGATCAGACTAATCAAACTTAGATCCAAAGCAAGCTATGATCAGACTAAAAGTAAGATCAGACTATGATCAGACACAAACATAGATCAGACTAAAGATATGATCAGACTAAACAACCTAAGATCAGACCAAAGCCATGATCCAACTATAACTAAGATCAGACTAAAGCTACGATCAGACAAACGTAGATAAGAATAAATCTAGATCAGACTAAACAAACTAAGATCATACTAAAGCTAGGCTTAGATAAGACTAAAGGTATGATCAGACTAAAATTGAGATCAGACTAAAGCCAAGATCAGACTAAGGCTATGATCAGACAATGTATAAGACTAAAGAATCTAAGATCAGACTAAACTAAGATCAGAATAAAGCTGTGATCAGACATAATGCTAAGATTAGACAAATGCTATGATCAGACTAATCAAACTAAGATCAGAATAAACCTATGATCAATCTAAAAAACCTATGATCAGACTAATCAAACTAAGATCAGAATAAACCTATGATCAATCTAAAAAACCTAAGGTCAGACTAAACCTATGACTATGATCCAAATAAAACTAAGATTCAAACAAAACAATGATCAGACTAAACAATCTAAAGCTATGATCTGACTAAAACTACGATCACACTAAACAACCTAAGATCAGAATAAAGCTCCAATCAGAATTAACAACCTAAGATCAGACTTAAAGCTATGATCAGAATAAACAAACTAAAATCAGACTAAAGCTATGATCTGAGTATTCAAACTTAGATCATGATATACAGTGTATCACAAAAGTGAGTTCATCCCCTTAGTGAAAGTTCCTGAAGTGTCAATATTTTGTGTGGCCACCATTATTTTCCAGAACTGCATTAACTCTCCTGGTCATGGAGTTTACCAGAGCTTCACAGGTTGCCACTGGAATGCTTTTCCACCCCTCCATGACGACACCTTCTGGGGTGACAGCTATGCAGACCAGTTTGATGTAGTGTGTGGTGTATGGTCTGAGCACTGACAGGCTGACCCCCCACCTCTTCAATCTCTGCAGCAACGCTGACAGCACCCCTGCGCCTATCTTTCAATAACAGCATTTGGATGTGACGCTGAGCACGTGCACTCAGCTTCTTTAGACGACCAACATCAGGTCTGTTCTGAGTGGACCCTGCTTTTTTAAAACGCTGCATGATCTTGGCCACTGTGCTGCAGCTCAGTTTCAGGGTGTTGGCAATCTTATTGTAGCCTTGGCCATCTTCATGTAGCACAACAATTCATCTGTTCAGATCCTCAGAGAGTTCTTTGGCATAAGGTGCCATGTTGGAACTTTCAGTGACCAGTATGAGAGAATGTGAGAGATGTACTACAAAACTGAACACACCTGCTCCCTCTGCACACCTGAGACCTAGTAACACTAACGAGTCACATGACACTTTGGAGGGATAATGACAAGCAGTGCTCAATTTGGACATTTAGGGGTGTAGTCTCCTAGGTGTGTACTCACTTTTGTTGCCGGTGGTTTAGACATTAATGGCTGTATATTGAGTTATTTTGAGGGAAGAATAAATTTACACTGTTATATAAGCTGCACACACAATACTTTTCATTGTGTCAAAGTGTAATTTTGTCAGTGTTGTCCCATGAAAAGATATACTTAAATATCTGCAGAAACGTGAGCGGTGTACTCACGTTTTTTCAGACTAATCAAACTACAATCAGACTAAACTAAGATCAGATTAAAGCTATGATCAAACAAAGATCAGACTAAAGCTATGGTCAGACTAAACAAACATTAGACGAATGCTACGATCAGATTAACAAACCTAAAATCAGACTAAACAAACTAAGATCAGACTAAACATTACTGAGATCAGACTAAAGTTATGATAACACGAAAGATACAATCAGACAATGCAAACCAAAACCAGACTAATGCTGTGATAACGCTAAAACTAAGATCAGACTAAAGCAATTAAGATCAGACTAAATTAAGATCAGACTAAAGCTAAGATCAGACTAAACAAACCATGATGAGATTAAACAAACTAAGATCAGACTAAAGCTATGATCAGAAAAACTAAGATCAGATTAAAGCTATGATCAGACTAAACTAAGATCAGACTAAAGCTATGACCAGAATAAAACTATGATCAGACTAAAAGATCAAACTAAAGCTATGATCAGACTAAACCTAAAGCTATGAGTAGCCTAAACAACCTAAGATCAGAAAAGCTATGATCAGGCTAAAATGAAGATCAGACAAGCTGTGATCCAACTAAAACTAAGATTAGACTAAAGATATGATCATATTAAACAAACTAAGATCTAGTTGAAGCAAGACCAGAATAAAGCTATGATTTGACTAAGGCTATGATTAGACACACTGTGATCAGACTAAAGAAATGCTCAGACTAAACAAACTTTTATCAGACTAAAGATATCACCAGACTGAAGCTATGATCAGACTAAACAAACTATGACTAGACTAAACAAAGATCAAACTAATGCTATGATCATACTGAACAAACTAAGATCTGACTAAAGATATGAGCTGACTAAAGCTATGCTCAGACAAACTAACAGCAGACTAAAACTAAGATCAGACTAAAGAAAGATCAAATTACAATTATGATTAGACTAAACCTAAGATTAGAATAAGACTAAGATCAGATTAAAATATGAATAGACAAAAGCTTAGATCAGACTAAAGCTATGATCAGACAAACTTAGATCAGACTAAAACTATGGTCAGACTAACAAAACTTACATTACACTAAAGCTATGATCAGACACAAACTAAGATCAGACTAAAGCTAGGATCAAATTAAAACTAAGATCAGACTAAAGCTATGATCAGACTAAACCAAGATCAAACTAAACCCATGATTAGAATAAACAAAAGATTAAACTAAAGCTATGATCAGACAAAATCTAAGTTTAGATTAAAGCTATGGTCAGCAGAAACAACCTAAGATGAGACTAAGGTCAATCAGACAAACTTAGATCAGACTAAAGTTAAGAACAGACTATAACTATGATCAGACTAAAATGAAGATCAGACAAATTATGGCCCAACTAAAACAAAGATTAGAATAAAGGTATGATCACACTAAAACCAAGATCAGAATAAAGCTATGACCAGAATAAACAAAGATCTCACTAAAATACTAAGAACAGACTAAAGCTATGATCAGACAAACTAAGATCAGACTAAATCTATGATCAGACAAAACAAACTAAGATCAGACTAAAGCAATTAATATCAGACTAACCAAACTAAGATCAGACTAAAGCTATGATGAGAATAAACTATGAACGGACTAAAGCTATCATCAGCCTAAATCTAAGATCAGACTAAAGCTATGGTCAGACTAAACCAAGATCAGACTAACACTATGATCAGACTAAAAAACCTATGATCAGACTAACCAAACCTGAATCAGAATAAAGCTATGATCAGACACAAACATAGATCAGACCAAAGCTATGATCAGACTAAACAAACTAAGATCAGAATATATGATCAGACTGTAGCTATGATCAGACTAACCCTATGAACAGACTAAAACTAAAATCAGACAAAAGCTATGATCAGACTAAAGCATTCATCAGACTAAACCTAAGATTAGACTAAAGCTATGATCAGCCTAAACAACCTAAGATCAGACTAAAGCTATGATCAGACTAAAACTATGATCACACTAAAATGAAGATCAGACAAGCTAAGATCCAACTAAAACTAAGATTAGACTAAAGATATGATCATACTAACAAACTAAGATCAGTTTAAACAACCTAAGATCAGAATAAAGCTATGATAAGAATAAAACTATGATCAGACTATAGCTACAATGAGACTAAATATATGAACAGACTAAAACTAAGATCAGACTAAAGCTATGATCAGACTAAAAATAAGATCACACTAAAGAGTTCATCAGACTAAACAAAATATTATCAGACTAAAGCTATAATCAGACTAAAGATGATCAGACTAAACCTAAGATCAGACTAAAGTTATGATCAGACTCAAGAACCTAAGATCAGACTAAAGCTATGATCAGATACAAACATAGATCAGACTAAGGCTATGATCAGACTAAACAAAGATCAGAATGAAGATATGATCAGACTAAACCTATGATCAAGGCTAAAGCTATGAACAGACTAAAGCTACAAACAAACTACGATCAGACTAAAACTATGATGAGACTAAAACTATGATCAGACTAAAACTAAGATTAATCTAAACAACCTAAGAACAGAATAAATCTAAGATCAGAATAAAGCTACAATCAGAATAAACAACCTAAGATCAGACTAAAACGATGATTAGACTAAAACTAAGATCAGACAAACTAAGATCAGACTTGAGCAATTAAGATCAGACTAAACAAAGATCAAACTAAAGGTATTATCAGACTAAACAAGGATCAGAGTAAACTAAGATTAGACAAACTATGATCAGACAAACTAATATCAGCCTAAAAAAAACTAAGATTAGACTAAAGCTACGGCCAAACTAAGATCAGACTATAGCTATGATCAAAGAAACAGATAAGGCTAGAGCTTGAAGAGACTAAAGTATCAGAGTAAACAAAGATCAAATTAAAACTACGATCGGACTAAAGGAACTAAGATTAGACTAAAGCTATGATCATAGTAAACAACCTAAGATCAGTTTAAAGCTATGATCAAACTAAAACTGAGATCAAACTAAACAAATATCAGACTAACACTATGATCAGACTCAAGAACCTAAGATCAGACTAAAGCTATGATCAGATATAAACATAGATCAGACTAAGGCTATGATCAGACTAAACAAAGATCAGAATGAAGATATGATCAGACTAAACCTATGATCAAGGCTAAAGCTATGAACAGACTAAAGCTACAAACAGACAAACTACGATCAGACTAAAACTATGATGAGACTAAAACTATGATCAGACTAAAATAAAGATCAGACAGGCTAAGATCCAACTAGAACTAAGATTAGACTAAAGATATGATCAGACTAAAACTAAGATGAATCTAAACAACCGACGAACAGAACAAATCTAAGATCAGAATAAAGCTACGATCAGACTAAACAACCTAAGATCAGACTAAAGCTATGATCAGACTAAAATGATGATTAGACTAAAACTAAGAACAGATTAAAACTAAGATCAGACAAGCAATTAAGAGCAGACTAAACAAAGATCAAACTCAAGCAATGATCAGTCTAAACAAGGATCAGAGTAAACTAAGATTAGACAAACCACGATCAGACAAACTAATATCAGCCTAAATAAACTAAGATTAGACTAAAGCTACGATCAAACTAAGATCAGACTAAAGCTATGATCAGACTATACAAACTAATATCAGACTAAAGATATGATCTGACTAAAAAAGGATCAGAGTAAAGTAGCATCAGACTAAAACTATGATCAGACAAACTAAGATTAGACTAAAGCTATGATCAGACTAAAACTAAGATCAAAATACCTGGTAAGATCTGTCTGAAAACAGAATTTGAGACTAAACACACAGATGTTTGTGTCACCCCAAAAGCAGCCGAATGATTGATGCTGTGGTCTCAAGCAGTGACAGGGGGACAATAGGTGGACCTTTTGCTAATCCTCCTCTGTCCCTCCTCCCCCCACATCAGAAATCATCCCTGTGGGACCAGGAAGAGGAAGGAAAAGAAATCGATCGGGTGTAGATTGGGTTGTCAGAGCCTCCCTGGGCCGCGGATTAACGGATCCCTTTGTGAAGATGTATGAGGGAGTTAAACACCCCACAGAAACAAATTTGATTTAAAAAAGATGTAGATCAGGGGTGCGTCTCCCGTCTTAGTGGTTACTCTTAGCGGTTTACGAGCAACTTTAAGAAGGATGCAACTTCAAGAGCGTAAATACTTGCGATAGTTTCCCAAAAGCCTTCTCATTCTCAGAAGTTCTGGGCACGTTTTAGCACGAAAAGTGGGAAACCAAACCAGCGAAATACGGATGTTTTCTCGATATGTCAAAATGTCACTGGGGAAAGAGTTATTACAGAAATACTAAAAATAAGTATTTTAGTTACTGGCACAAGTATTGGTCCAATAAAATAGTTTCACATAAACAGTGTGATTTTCCTTGTCTGACAAAACGACCCACAAAGGTGAAATTATCAGGAGTTTGAATCGATGGAAAGATGAGTTACAAAACCATCTCAAAAGGAGTTGTGTACAAACAGCCCCTGTCACTACCCCCCCCCCCCCCCCCCCCCAGAGTAGGGGAACAGCCCGAGAGGTTGCAAAGGAAGCCAAGGTAACTTCTATGTAACTAAAGATCTCCCATGTTCAGGAACCCACTGTGCAGGGAACAGTTTTTTGCTGGTTGTGAATTCCCAATCCCATAAGAATCCTGCAGGTTAAAGAAGAGTGAAGTTTTGGAACGGCTTAGTCAAAGTCCAGATCTTAATCAGACAGAAAAGCTGTGGACAGACCTGAAACAAGAGTTCAACCAACTTTAGCTTTCAACCGGAGCTGATGTGTGTACAGTGCTTCTGGTTTGAGTATGAAAAATGACCAATAACCCCCCATCAGTTTGCACACTTCGTGTTGTTCTTTAGTACTTGAGTTGATGGAGACACTATGGTTGGCCACCATTGTTTAGTTTTGGATAAATATAAAAAATGGCATGTAGAAAGAATGTTACCTAAGCCTAGGGTTACTCAGTTCAACCAAGCAATAAAGCGTAGAAAAGCAGAGCGGAGGATGAGCCGAACGCCTGGGGATGCAACTAATCCTTTTAGAGGCGCTCCTGGAAGCCTCCGAGCAATCACGACAGCCCTGGTTATGAGGACTAACGCGATAACACGCACGTAGCCTGCCTAACGCTGATACGGCCCTGTGATTTCGGGGGTTTGGGGAACAGAGAGGGGTGGCGATTGTGTGCGAGACCGAGAGACACAGGGGATGTTTGGGGTTTGTGAAAGCTAATGAGATCAGAGACATCATTATGTTCTCGGCTTCCTCAACTATATTACAGCGGCGCTCTTCAAATCTGGTCCCGGAGCAGCACGTCCCCACTCATGTTCAGCATTTACTCTGCTCCAGCACAAAACTTCAAAGGCGGTCGACGAGAGGAAACGACCTCAAGTGCACCACGGTCTGAGGCTCGATTCAAAGAACTTCACATCACAAAAAATCAGGACAGGATTTGGGGTAGGGAATTTTGGTGCATAAAGAGAAAAGGTTACAAAAGCCTGAACTGAAGATCTGGCATCCATTATATAACTGATAGAAGCATCGGATTACTTTATCAAACAACTTTCTCCCTGGGATAGATAGCTAAATCAATCAATCAATCAATCCATCTATTCTATCCATCTTTCACAAACCCCGCTTACAGTGTTACTGTGCTAAAAAGAAGAACCACGGCCAGAAGCTCCGTCCACTTCTCTTGGGTCATCTGGGATGGACCGTCACCCAATAAGAACGGGGATTGGGCTCAGACCCATCAGAATTTTATACTCAGATCTTTGAATGCAGTTTTTTGTTCTTTTCACCTCATTGCTACCCCTAAATAGCCCCATGCCAATTTTTATGGAAGCCCTATAAGAGCTGACCGCTCAGAAATAACCACAATAGAATACACATTGAAGCGCGAGGTAACGTTTGAGATCCGCTGCCTCAGGGGACTGCAGAAACAAGTAAGCCTTCCGGTGGCTAACGAGTAGGAAAGTCTGATAGCGGCGCTCCTCCAAGAGTGAGGTCACAACCGAACGGGAGATCAGGCCTGCGATGTCGCTCTACTGTGTGATATATCTGCTCTCCCACAAGGGTTGGCATTTGAAACCAGAGACCGTCTGAGTGAAGGCTGTTCCCTGGGGTGTTGGCATCAGCTTCCAATGCCGACGGCTGTACGGATACTGGTTCTCTTTGCATGACCGGGTTGTTGAAAATTGCTCCGACGTGCCTCGAGGTGCCAAGGGCATCGACCCAATCGTGTACTCTGGCTTTGTGATCTAGAATGCCAATTTGTCACGTTTCCACCATCCCAGACACCTCTGAGGCCAGAGACGTCACCACTGCTTGTTAAGGTCTCTTTTTTGGGTGCAGTAATATGTTGAGAGTCTAATTTTCTGCTCTGGTGTTTCAGGAAGCTCCCTATAATCCAGCAGCTCTCCAAACCACTATGAAGCATCCCAGTGCAGAACCCACATCTTTAAACTGCCATTACTGAGTAAATCCCAGTCTTTATCTTAAAGGGGTGTTACATTACTTTCGAATTTATTACAACTCGTGGGAAGATGGGCCATTTGTGGCCAGGAGCATCAAGCCATCTGATGCAATTTCCCTTTTGGAGATAGCAAGCGCCAGCAAACAGTGCAGAATTCTCATCGTGTGGGCTTTAATGCTTTAACTTTGATTTGTCAGATCACTAATGGTTGTCTAAGCCTCAAAGAGGACTCGGTCACTCTTTAAAAAAAAAAAAAAAAAAAAAAAAAAAAAAAAAATCCTGAAAGATGTGCAAACCGGACTTGTGGGATATGGGGAATTTGGAGGCCAGGGCAAACCCTGAATGCCTTGATGTTACTTAAACGCATCATCAGACTTCAGCTTTTGATACATCTGTGGGTTTCCTAACATTGTTCTTGACTTTCCAGAACATCATCTCTTTTGATTTATCAAAATTATTCGCTCTATCAATGAAGGCGAGACATTCTGGCTCCAAACCACAATATTACCCCTGCAATGTTTTGCAGTTGGGATAAAGCCCTTGATTTCCTTTCTCTTATGAACCAAAAAATTTGGACCATCAAAACAGGTCTGAACCATGACACTACTGCTACCACGTGGCTTAAGCCAGATAGTTCCGTTATGGTCTCGTCCACCCACAAAACGTTTTTCCAATAGCTGGGATGGGCAACAATGTGAGAGAGATCTTTAGCTGCTTCGAGGTTATCCCAGGTTAAGAATAAAAAAAAAAAAAAAAAAAGGAGGGGAGAAGTTTATTACTGCATTAGTGCTGCCAAGTAGCTTCAATGAAATGGCAGAGCGCCAGCTTTAAAAGGGGTGGAGAAGGAGCCAAGGAGCTGGATGCTTTAGCCTGGCACGGAGCTCGTGATTAATGGGAAGATCACACAAATGTACGGAGCACTTTTTAGGCGTGGGCAAGTGCAATCTCTAGACAGGGAACCTGGATGACGCAAGTGGCATTCTGAATGGCTTCTTAGTTTGTCGAGCCGCTGTTCATAATCCTGGCAACTTGCTCCATCCCTTCAGTGGAAAATGGATGAATATTAACAAATTGGGGAAACGGATTAATAACGGATTCAACGCAAGGAAGCAGTGAAACCAAACACTCAAGCACCATTCATCATCAAGAGGCATTTTCTCAGAATAGCAATTGGTGGAGAGACATCATGGACACAGCAACATTCCAGCTCAGAGAGATACGGTGTCACAGGCTGATATCCGAAAATAGTGGAGAAACTGCATGGAGACTTCGGAGTGGGATCAAAAATTAAAAACGGCATTTATTTTCTCTCAGTATTTGGTAATAAATGTGTGGCCAGGCAATAAAACTTTATTTGTATTTTACAGACAAAACGCAGAGCACCTTAAGGTCGTCAATTTTGAGGGTTATTGATTATTATTATTATTATTATTATGTATCAACGGCCCTCCTCTCTCAATACTGAGAAACTTAGACACCAGGTAGGGACTTCCCCATAGGACCCAATGGACTCCGGCCTCCCGTTAGTCAAATGTTTGTTATACATTAGACCTACAGTAAATGTTTAGTAATACTTTATTTTGTTATTAAAAACAAAACAATGGGTTGTGTCAAATTGTTTACCCCAAATTCCATGAAATCAGGACCTAAAAAAGAAGAGGACGGTCGATATGCGCAACTGTACAGCAAGAAAAAGAAGGAAAGTCAGAAGGCCTCGACCCAGTCCCGTTTCCATTTTGGCGTCCCCTGTGAGCTTCAGACGACAGTTTGGCGGCTGAAGAGGTCGAGCGTCACAGCGCTGAGGAACACCGGAATGCTCTTCTGGTGGAACAGGTGAAGGTTCACCAGCTCCGTCAGCGTACGGGAGAAATCAGTCTCCAGCAGCTGCATGCTCCCGCTTCCAACCGTACCACTGGCCTGAAGGAGGGAGAGACAAACGCTTATGGATCATCCACAGCATGTAAAGAGCAAATTTAATGTTTTGGTGAATATCATCTAATGGTCGTTTCTGGTTCTTTATATAACAAATAATAATTACATGCAGTTGTACGGAAATTAGTGTATAGTTTAACAATTATAATTGTTAAAAATGGACGTTGGTAGGCCATTCTCAGGGCTTTCACAATACAAACTTGCAAAACAGAAGTGAGTGTGTGTGATGTCATCATGGTGAATCTGAAGCCTTCAGAGTCAAATCAGAGTCGCTCTCAAAATGGAGACCAGCTGGAGCGATTTTTTGAGCAGTTTTTAAGCGATTTAATCGATTTTCACTTTGAATCTGCGGATGAGGGTTTTTTTTGTGAGTGTCCGAATCAGGACTAGACGTACATCCAGTAAAGTATATGGATGAAATAATCCAGGACGACCCACAGAGCTAACCACCTCTAACCAACACGGCAAGATTATGGTAGGTCTTTTCTATTGACTGTTTTATCTGCAGAAATGAACCATAGCAGTCCATTTTAATCATTTTGTACATTTATACGAGGAAAATATACTTAAAACTTGTTTTATCGGCAATGAACCACAAAAACTACAATGAACCAACTACAACAAACCACAAAATGACCGTAATGGCGGATGACTCACTAGGCCTATGTCATCACAGACGATTCTCCGAAAGCAGACAAACGCGAAATCTGCATTTCCGTTTCAGAGCAGAGCTGGTCAACATTCATTTTTTTCTAAAAATCCGTGGATTTAAATTTCACTTTGTCGACAGATATATGATATTGAGGTTATTGGGATTCAATGGTGAAAAGATAGTTTTGTGTTAAATTTGCTCTTTAAGCAAATCAGACTGGCACCCTGGATTGAAGGGTCCAAGGTCCAGTGCCATAACTGCCTGGCGACCACAGACCCAAGTACCACCTAACCATTACCAAGATGAAATCCAGCTATGAGGTTTCTGCTGTTTTTCTTGGAGCTAAATTATCCTTCTGGTTATTGTCCTGTCAAAGCTTGGGCACTTTCAGACCTTTCTGTAGAGTCCCAGGCCCCTTTGGTAACTACTTCCCAGTCCCAGGTCCTTTCAGTGATTTCTTTTCAGGCCTATCTCTTTCCAGTCCCAGGCCCTTTTCGTCATTCCTTCCCAGTCCCCAGTCCCTTTCAGTCCTCTGTACTCTTTCTTTCTCATCAAGATCCTAAAAGGTACAGCAAAACCCCACTTCACCATAAGTAATTACGAGTTTTTCACTTTACCTTTAGGGTCTTAAAAATTTCGTGATAGGTGACCTGACCTAGACCGCAATCATACAAAGCCAAATTATGGGTTCTGGGCTTTCATCAAGGGCAGGACATTAACAGCTTGGCAGTGGTGGGATTTGAACCCTGGACCTTCTGGACCATGCACTTTGTTACTGTACTTAGGTACTGTAAAAAAATCTTTTTTATTAAATTTTTAGCTTTTATTATTATTTTATTCTATTTATTTACCTGTTTTGTTTATTTTTCTGTTTAGAGTTTAGTATTAAACATTTAACTATATTTATTTGCATACTAGAAGCTGGTCAGGGGATCATCTCTGCTGGTAGAGGCTTTTGGCCTTCCATATCCTTTCTTCCTGACAAGTTCCAAAATGATAAACTATTCTCTTAAGAGCTGATGGGTAAATAGGGCTTTGCTGTACCTTTAGGGTCTTGAGAATTTCAGCAGAACTACCTGACAAAGAGAGCAAACCCAAACCCTCAATATTTTGCTTCTTTTTTTTGTAGTAGACTGCGTATTCGCAATCTCTACCTGCAGATATCCATTTTTGTATTTAGCACGCAGCAACTGGAACAAGGGCGCATGTCTACATAAAGTTCTACATAATGCATTCCCAAAATGCTTGCACTTTACACTGTTTTAAATAACGAGACATGAGATGTTTTTCCGTGTCCCCGCGCTAAGTGTGTGAAGCATATTTAAAAATGTCTTACGTAAGTATTTTTCAGCTCAAGCAGCATTTGAAGGAAGAACTGCTCTAAAAATTGCAGAAGCAGGTTTGTTGGACTAAAATGACGCAGTGACAGCATTTATGCTGAATATTAGCACGTCCAGTTATGAGCCATTTTGATGCATGTATAAAAAATGATATGAATTTTTGCCATCTCTGACTATGGATTTCTCCTGATCCAGAAATTATAACACGTCCCCTAATCAGCCCATCCTTGATCCCGGAGAAGGACCTATTTAAATCATGACCTTATCAGCGGCTGTTTGCATATCTGCTGCCTCAGTGTGGTGTCGGAGCCATTCTTTGACCTATTAGGTGACGCCACATTATTTGCGAAGACTGAAATGTCAGCAAATCAGACAGGTTTGATGCATCTTGTGTTGGGCAAGAGGTTGAAAAATGCCTTCCAGTCAAGTTTGCATTCAGTGCAAGACCATATCTTCCTTCTTCCTCTCCTTTCGACTTTTGCCTTTTCAGGGGTCTCCACAGCGAGTCGTCCTCCTCCATCTCACTTTGTCCTCTGCATCCTCTGTCCTCACACCAACTACTTCCATATCCTCTCTAACT
>JAVSBU010070437.1:0-13784 GCA_033118015.1 Loricariichthys derbyi
TAATTTCAAACACAGGTTTAAGTTAGTTGGCAGAACATTTTGAGCTAGCTTGAGCTGAGTTAGTTGTTTGAACCCTAAGGTTACATTTGAGTTAGCATTATCTAGTTACACCAGAATGAAAACAGCATCTGCCTTTTTTCCAGACCTGGTCATGTAGTGACTTTTTTATTACAGTAACAATGAGTATTGTTTCCTGCAATGCAGTGTCACTTTTGTTTAGCGGTTGATAAAGAGTCGTATCTTCAGTCTGGACAGCAATAGAGAAACGTCACTGGCATGAGCAACATCCACCGTGTGGTTTTTGTCTATGAGTGTGGCTAGATTTCACTCCTGTGCTGCCGTTCCAAATGTTTGAATCTTATCTGACTGGGATGATGTATTACCTTACCAGTATAGAGATGTATTAATTTTAGAAGTACCTGCTTATATATTGTGTAAAAGTTGTTTAAAATAAATCCTGTTTAGCTTAATGTTAGCACTGTTATCTCAAAGCTCTGAGATCCCCAGTTCGGTCCAGACTCTGGGCTCAATCAATGTTATTTGCATGTTCTCGCTGTGTCAGTGTGGGTTTTTTCTGGGTACTCTGGTTTCCACCCACATTCCAAATACATGTTAGGGTAATTGGTGTATCCAAAGTGCACGAAAGTGTGTGCCCTATGATGGGCTAGCGCCCTATCTAGGGTTGTTCCTGCCTTGTGCCCTATGTTGCCGGCAAGGCACCGGCTTTCCTGAGATCCTCACTAGGGTAAAGCGTAAGACCTTAAATGCATGAATGTTGGCCTTGTGTTCGCTTGGAATCTTCTGATGAACCTGAAGATACTTCCTACAAAAAGCATGAACCAGGCTGACTTTTTCCAGCAAAATTATGTATTATAATCAGATACACCCCGAAATGGCCACTTGAGGGCGTCAGTCATAGGAAGAAATAGAACTTGATGCTTTAGCTGATCTCCTAAAGCAGCAGAGCCCACAGGCTATACGGAGGAACTCGCTAGCCTAGAATCCTCCACCCTTGGTGCACAGTTATATTTCCAGTCCTACGAGTTCATCCATTCAAACTAAATACCTGCTACTGATACTTAACACCCTACATGCTGTGGGAATATACTAAAGTCTCACTGTCTCGACATCTCATCCTATGGAAGGTCAACCAGCCCCATCAGAGCAACCTTGCATTTATAAAACATTTCCTTGGCTTCTGGTAGTAAAAATACCACCATGTAGTGGTGCTTACGTCTGAACCCTTTCGATTTTTTTTTATATATTTCTGCATAAATATGACCTAAACATCGTCGAGTTTTTACACAAGTCCTAAAAGTAGATAAAGAGAACCTAGTTAAAGAAATGAGATTTGGTCATTTATCCAATATTACATAGTAGTGAGTGGCAAAAGTATGTGAACCTCTAGGAGTAGCAGTTAATTTGCAAATGAACTTGGTGTTTCAATCAATGGAATGACTATCAGATGTGAGTTTAATTTAAAGCTCTTCCAGGCTTCCAATTTTGGATGCTTAAGGCCCCAAGCCTGTAACCTCTGAGTATAACTGTTAGTCACTCTGGATGATCTGTATTACTGTACATCTCTTCCTTCTTACTGAATGGGAATTATCTTACTGCACTCCTAAAGCATTTTAAGCCACCCCAGGAACTTCATGAGCAGTGTTTAAATGATACTCTTCCCTTAGTTATTTATGGTTACCCGATCAAAAGGCTTTGGGGGAAAATTCAGATGATGTGACCAGACCTGAAGAAAATTCACCTGTTCTTTTCCCACATTTGTAAAGACATTTCACAGATGCTTAGTCATGCCAAATCTTCCTTATTCTGTTATATTCAGGTATCATTTATAATTAAAGGGAGTAATAAGTATTCATTGCGTAATGAGGGCATTGTTATTAAATGCAGAAATAAAAGAAAAGATTTTTTGGTCTGAAGTCAAAACATAGAAGAATTACTTTGACAGTTACAGGAAATATTCCATGTTATGCAATTAAAATAATTAAAGCATAAGATGTGACAGTTGCAGACAACTCGCTAGTGTTTTTGTAAGGTCTGAAAACTTAATTGCCTTGTTAGTGAGTCAGTAACACTGAAATATTTCAGTTTGTTCATTATGCTCACTTGGAACAATTGACCCAACCTTATGAGCAGTATTAGCATTTTCAGAATGCCTTACTCTGTGAGTTCATGTAGTTTGGTGTTAAGACCAACTGTGTTTAAAAGACCTATCCAACCCAATCAGCTTGAACATGTAACCAATCAATTAGAATGTGTGTTTCGCTCAACCTTTGTTAAAGTTGCTCCTACTAGGGTGAAGTGCATTAGGAAAAAAAAAAAAAGAAAAACGCGCATCACATCACCCATATAGGCAATGTAAACTAATACACAAAGTCTTGTACTTTTATGTACGTATGGAGTACATTATATCCCAACTGAGCTGGAAAAACGTGTTAACCAGGCACATTTCTAGATAGTTGAGAGCTGAAGCTTCACTAAGGATATCCTTTGTATTTCTGGGAGACATAGACTTATCATTGTGAGTGAGAACAAACTAAGCAGTTAGATAGATTTCTCCAGGCTTTCTTTACAGTTATAGCGTTCTTGGTTTGGTCCTTGCAGGACAATCACACCTGTGGTTTAAAATTTCTGCTATTAATATACAGATTGTCTTATTGAGGATTCATCTAGAGCTGTGTCTGAATTGGTACCTTTGCTCACTCACTCCTATTCACTAACTAGATCGCTATAAAACACTAAGTAAGGGATACATTCAGACAGAACTTGGTTGAGAGCAAGGTGGAAATGCATCTTTGGACACTTTTTCACGAGGCCTGGTAAACACTGTATCAATCTTCACGTTGTAAGCCCAGCTCAGGGTTCGGATTAAAGTCTACAGGAATCTCAGCTGGCTTGTACTTCCATGGAACAAAATCTGAGAAGTTCTAAGGGATAGCGTAAACTAAATTCGGAATATCTACACACGAGCATTGTACACTAGATCCAGTACGGGGCATTATGGGTAACTATACGTTGCTCAATATAGTTAATTATATATGAATAATGTCTATGTTCAGGTGGCATCGTTTCTACCGAAATGAAGTGATACCAAAACATTTCATAAATATAAAGACATTTTTATTTTTTTTTATTTGTTTTCAATTATATACAAAATAGAACTGTAAAAAACATATAAAAATGTAGAAAAGGTCTGCACAGCAGTTGCAGACGCAGTTTGCTTTTCCATACATTTTAGGCTTTGAAATAAAACTCCCACATTCCACACTACGCTGAATCAACAGCACTCTGAGTCAGAGCGTTTTAGACCAGAGTCTCCTTCCAAATGCGGTCAAGACCAAACGATTCCCTCCCATGAACCCACTGCTGGAAAAGATCTGTAAGCCTGTTTGTACTAGTGAGTCTGTAGCACGTAAGAATTCACCAGCAGCGCCGATGATTGATTCCCTTCAGTCTGTTGTTAAGCTTGTTGCTTTTGCTTCCTGGCGTTCCTATTGCAAGTCAGTGCAGGTCTAGAACGTTAAACCAGCCTCAGGCAAATGTTCTCTCAACAGAAGCTGGATTTGTTTCTTTTCCTGTTGTGGAAAATCACAGCAAGACACACCCAGAAGTCAAACAAAACTCCATTCGCTGCTTTGAATGTATTTGTAATGTTCTTTAACAACTTTGAAATTATTTCCTCTAATTCTTATTGTTTGTTCAACCTGGTGTCGTTTGAACTTAAAAGACTTCGAGCTGCATTTACGTACGAGATGTTGTTTAATCTCTGCTAATCTAGGGCCTATTATTTAATGCCATCATCCAGTCTGGGGTTGAAGCACTTAATATGTCTAACTTATAATTATCATGCATTTCCTTGGCTGATGTTTTGCTTAATCGTTTCTTCGTCTTGAACATACAGAGGTACTTTGGCCAGTGTACTAAAAATCTAGATGTTTGCACAAAACTAGGCTTATTTTCAATGAGTGTGTTTCTGAAAGAATCCAAGGTTTAAGGTGGGTCTCTAAAGCTTTGTAGCTTTGATGCGTTTTGCTGTAAAGTGACACCACTCCCTACTCACCTGAATAAAAGACTGAGTTCACCAGGAAGGCTTTAAAATTTGTTGCAATGGGTATTTAATCAGACCTCGTCTCCTTAACTGTGGTATCAAGCGGTAGTTCTCAATTGTGTAACAATAAAATGCAAAAGTGCTAAAGGATCAAATATGTCTTTACTTTCTCTGTGTGCTAGATAAGAGGAAGCTGAAGAACTATTACAAGATGAAGGTTTACTAGAGAATCCCTCGAATTAAGAAATGGGATTTTAGCATACGAGCGTCATCTGCGGTAACATCACCATATAGTGATATAACCTTATAGACGTCCTACGCCAGGACCATCAGTGCTGGAAAAATTCCTCAGCATTTTATCATCGCTCACTGATGACATTGTGAAACTCATTAAGGTAACGACAGCTCAAAGTCTGAGGAGCTAGTGCCAATGGACACGCTCTTCAAGGGAGTGACATTTGTCCTTTAGGTGTAGGCTGAGGCTCGACCCTTGTACTGAGGTTTACAAGACCTATCGCTGCACTAGACTGCTCCTTATGTGCCTCCATGGCATTGACCTTTGTTGGATCTGATGACAGTGGTTCAAAAATACTGCAAGTCCACAGCTTGAGTAAAGCATGACTCCCTCCTCCTAGGATTCAGTAACGACACCTCTAAGTCCATGGAAGATCTCACTCTTGAGTCCTCAGGCTAGAAACGTTTCACCTAGGCGAAGCTAAGGTTGGGAGCTGAAGCCCTCAAGAAAGCACTAGATTTGTAGTCTCCAGGTTGAAGCTCAAACTTGGGCTTAGCCTTATAATGTGGTTTGTGATCCATATTTTGCAAGGGTATCGTGCAGTTGCTGTCGTGGTCATGGTAGACCATAGTGTTTCGCTGGGAAGGCCGCTTCAGCTTCCTCATGCATCTTATGATGCGTTTGCTCACCAGATAGATGATCTCACAAATGCTGAGCACAATGCAGAGTCCCGAGGCGCCCACCATGAAGTAGGTAAACAGCTTCTTTTCGGTGGGTCGGCCGATGTAGCAGTCGACCACATTGGGGCAGGGAAAGATCTCGCACTTGACGACTCTTGGGAGATGGAAGCTATGGTAGATGTGGTGCAGGACATAGAGGAAGGCCACCTCGATTGCCGTCTTGGTGAACAGGCTGATCAGGTAGGTCCACCAGAGGCCGCCATGCTTCTTGCCCGCGTCGTCATATAGCTTCGCATCAGCGCCATGTTTTTCGCGGTATTTGCGCTCGCGCTCCTCTCGGTACTTGACATGCATGACCACGAGGAGGGACGGGCAGGTGACAAAAATGAGCTGCAGCGCCCACAGGCGGATGTGCGAGATAGGGAAGTAGTGGTCGTAGCAGACGTTGGGGCAGCCAGGCTGTTTGGTATTGCAGTCAAAGTCCTTCTGTTCGTCCCCCCACACTCGCTCGGCTGCCACCACGTACACCATGACGCGGAAAACGAAAACTACCGAAAGCCAGATGCGGCCAAATGCTGTGGAGTACTTGTTCACCCCACTGAGCAGGGCCTGGAAGGTCTTCCAGTCCATTGTTCTGATCCGTTAAGGTCTCTCACCACTAACGTTTGGTTTCTTTTCTGGTCTTTTTTCTCTGTCTTTTCTGTAACTGTCAGTCTGTCAGAATCTCAATATGTCTCTTGCTCATTGTCCCTCTTTACAGCTATTTTTTAATCTTCTTTTCACTTTTTTTCCTTTTCAGATGGCAGGTTTCATTCTTTTTTTAATTTTCAGATGGCAGGTTTCACTATAGCAACCTGGAAATGAAAAACAAAACATAAAAGTGATAAGCACAGAGGGTAAGCCTGTTCAACCTGACCACAGCTTCCTGAACCAAAGAAAAATCAGAAACATGATTCATATTGTAATATATAGCTCCCACAAGCTTCTGAAATGTCGCAACATTTATTTCCGTGCAGAGTTGCATTAATTTTTACCCAAGATCTTGTACTGATGATGGAGATTTGGACCCACTGCCTTCTCCAGCACATCCCAAAGATTCTCAATGAGGTTCAGGTCTGGACTCTGTGGGGGCCAATCCATGTGTATAAATGATGCCTCATGCTCCCTGAACCACTCTCTCACAATTTGGATCACTGCATCATCTTGGAATATGGCCTTGCCATCAGGGAAGAACAAAAAAATCCATAGATGGAATAACCTGGTGGTTCAGTATATTCACTGACATGGGTGCACAATTAAAAAAAAAATCACAAAATGTATAAACCTAAACATGATTAGTCTGTTAGAACTGCAGACAGTACACAAGCAGTCCAGCCTACCCATGCAAATATGAAATATATACGCTGCCCGGCCAAAAAAAAGGTCTCCACCTGTGGGGGCGGAGCTATGATCCGAGGTTGCTGCTGCAGTTCTAGGTCAGGTCTTGGTTCGGTAACATTATTAGTCCAGCCGCTACCTGAATATACTGAACCACCAGGTTATTCCATCAATCGATTTTTTTCTTCCCTGATATCACGGCCATATTCCAAGGTTTCACCTATTACTTTCATGAGATCCCCATAAATACAACACGACCTATGAACAGCTTCAAGAAGTTCTTTCAATTCGTAAACCATTCAAACATTCACAAGCAGCAGTTTATTAGGAACACAGCATAGGACTCTGCTGCACATGAGCCAGCTATTACTGGAGAGGTATTTCTGCTCAACCTGTTTAACAGCACTTTAACCTCATTTTTGTATTGCAAAACCAGGTGTGCTTAGCAATGTCTTATATCTGGCACATCCTTATAAAAATGGTTCGAAAGACTTATAAGAGTAATATCAAATTGGTTGAAGTGGTAGGACTAATCCAACACAAAAATTGGCCAGTGCAGGTGTAAACCGAGGCCTGGAACGGGTCGCCAGTCCATGACGAGTCCCTCAGATATGTCTGAATGTGACTCGAAGATTTAAACTCAGATCCATGTGGGGTTCAGGTAATGTAAGAAGACTTGTCAGTCACCCCTAGAATCATCCAAAATACCCTGGGCGAACATAGAGTGCTGTGTGCTTCATGCTATATAATAACTAATAAACTCATGGGTTTGAACTACAACCTTAAATCCTAAACATCTGGTGTTTATTATTTACTGTCTAGGTGTTTCTTAAGTGAAATGTTATGTTCAGAAAATGTTCAGAAATGTCATGTCTCCCTGTAACTCAAGGTTTTACACCATAAACATCAAGCAGAATTTGAGATCATCAGCTTTTCTTATCCTTTATAAACAGGCTTACATTTATATTTAAGGCATTTAACAGACATCCTTATAAAGAGTGGGTTAAGAATCGTGCTCAAGGACCCAACGGTGGCTGCTTGACCAAGGTGGGATTTGAACCCTGAACCTTCTGGCCCATAGTCCCACAGGCTTGAGTCCTAAGTTTATAAACAATGTTCACTTTCACACATGTAAAATAAAACCCAATCAAACACTGCTGATTTAAAGGGTAAATATATTATATACACTGCATATAATACTCTAGTTTAATGGCAGATCATTTTTCACCCCCCTCTCTCTGTTCCTACTGTGTAGACACCAAAACTTCTGCCTTATCTTTGCTTTTTAATACAAAAGGAACTGTAGCTACTTACTCTAATGTCAGTCCAGATGGCAGATGAAGCTGGCCACTCCTGAGTCGATTTGATTTTGGTTTAGATTTGGTTAATCTGCTTCAATAGTGCTGCTCCCTCAGCAGAGCTGTGAGCTGAATCAACAGCAACATCTAAGGGTGGAGTGAAAAGTCTCTAACTACAAAGACCAACTTTCCGTGTTGCCAAATCAGGACAAATCCTCCCTTGTGCTCTTACTGCTGTGCATTAAATCTGTGATCCCAGACTATAAAGTTGAACCCTTTCCAAAAAAATAAAAAATACATGTGTGCTGGGTTGGCTTCAAAGTGCACTTATATGACTTTTGGAGTGTCTGCCAATATGGGTAATATTTATTATTTGTGATTGTGATCATTTTTATATTCCAGAGCAAATTCACTTGCTGAGCATTTTCTGTAAATCATCACCACCCTACTCCCATACTAACCTGGAAGTGCCCCAATAGGCAGAAAAAAATCAGGTTGCCAATGGTTCTTTTTATGGTTATTGGTTCTGAGTAGAACCACTCCAATACATTGCATCCATACTTCCAGTTTGGGCACCACTGGGTGCTTCTCTTGGGTCATCTGACAGGTTTAAAGTGTATTTTTTGTCTGTACATCTTTTGGTAGCTGGGTTTTTCTTCAAACCTTTTCCCCTCCACCCCTATAGGCAACACTAATCTTTTCTATCACAGGGTTTATCTTTGAACCCTTAATAGTTCCCCAAAGGAATTTTAAATTAATTTCCTGTGTCAACCAAAATTTGAAAACCTTGGCAACCCTGAGACGATACCAGTACTCTTTATATGAAATATTGCTATTTGTGGTGTAAATACAACAAATCAGTTTTTTTATGAATCACTTAATAGTGCAAATTTTTGTGACTAAGTTTGTAAGCTTGCACAATGACGTGTAAGACTGAGTGGACATTGGTGGCCTCAGAGTTAAGGTACTGGACTATAGACCAGAAGATCCAAGGTTCAAATCCCATCTCTGCCAAGCTACCACTGTTGGAGCCTTGAGCAAGGCCCTTAACTTACAACTGCTTGGATTGTGAGAATGTAAGTTGCTCTGAATAAGGGAGTGTGCTAAATGCCCTAACTGTAAATGAGTTAAACATTTTACCCTTACAAGACATTACCATATCTCATTTGACTTGTAGAGTCTGGGGTGTCTGATTGGTTTGGGAATCTATTATGGTTCCCATTATGGTATCTCCACAAATCTACTTTGTACCGTTTAGTGATTCGATCCAGTCCATCGCTATGGATAAACCAACAGACTGAATCACACACTGAGTCACTTCCGGCTTGCCTTTTCTGTTAGTTGAAACTTGCGATAACACTTTCCACCTTTTCCAGTTCAGCATGTTCCATTAAGCGACATTTTCATCCTGTTCAAACCTGCCCATGATCGTACCACACCTTTAACAGCCATTTCATGGTGACTGATTCTAAAAGCATTCTTAAAGCTTAGAGATCTGATATTATAAATTCAACAGTAAAAGGTGGAGCAGGAGCTTTCTAGGATGTAGTCATAGCTGAATGGTTTTCAGGGTTTTGTGGTATTGTTGTATGGGCCGAATAGATCACGCTGCTGTAATCAGATCTGTTCTCTTTAGAGACTGGAGTTTATTCTTCTATGCTGTTAGAGAGACATGGTTACCAAAGTACCTGCTGTTTACATTTAGAACAACTCTAAATCAGAAGCATTTTTCCACCATGGAGTCCTGGGTCCCAGTCCTAGATATCAACACATTGCTGTCAGATCAGCTGTTTACCTAATATCACGTCCAATGTTTATTTCCACCTGCACACAATGCTCTGGACCCCCTGTGACCCTGACCAGGACATGGGTGGCTGCTCTCGATGTCATTAAAATGTGACGATTCCATATTTTAGTGAGTTAAATGATTAAATTCACTGCAATTAAACTCACTAAATTTCACACTCGATGAAGCCTGTGTGTCTCTGGATATCTACTGCGCGTTCACGTACTCGCCAATTAGATAAGACAAAAGATAATCAAGCTTCACTGGAAATATATAGAATGTGGACAGGTGTGTTTTCCACAGAAGAAAATATCTGTGTTAATGTGGCCTTGCACTTTTTCTTTTCCGTTTACTGGACACACGGATTCTCTAATGATGACTGGATGACATCTCAAAAATGTGGAACTTTGTAAGCATCAATGAAATAATAATTTACTCATTCACTCCTGGAAAAGTAACTTCTTTACTCATCACTCAGAATTTAAATTGAAATTTGTTACATTATTAAATTGAAATTTGTTCCTTTAACACCTTTCAGTAAGGTCTGAGGAAGTATCAACTGAAAAAACGGATGTTCTAACTAAACCTATAACAATACTAGGTGCAGCCACTGACGTGTTTTCAGCCAAACCATCAGATTTTAACTCCAGGAACTAAAAGTTGCAATATGTTGAGAAACCTGATGTCTGTCATGAGAAGGATGTCTCCATATTTTTACTTGACTATGTTGTTTCAGAGTAAGGTTTTAAAAATCTGAAGGTTTCCTGCTCGGGGTAAAAATTTAAACTGAAGATAAGATCTAAACTATTGATGAAATAATATACCATAAAACGTAGTCAGGTTTGCAAGGCAAAACCCTCAAATTCAACAGCAAGGACCTGCAAGAGAGATGGGTTTGTAAAAACTCACATCTCTTTATTTTGTTTAGATAAACGGAAGCACCAACTTTAAAATGTTCGAATTGTTTAGTACAGTTGTTATTGAGGCCATAACAAGTTTGTGTCTCCAAACTTCCTCCCTTGTCTGAGGGAGTGCAGGCCAGACTGAGGGATCATCCCCCAGTAATGTAACACTAACCCCTGCCAGGCCTTGTGATGCACAGGCGTCCTGTCCAGGAAGTCCAGGATGGGCCCCGGACCTCTTTAACTACATACGATAGACATGTATACGAACATTTTAAAAAATAATTTAACTGTAAATAAATAACCTTTTAAATATTAGATATGGTAAAAACGATCTTTACTGGCAATTTGCAGCATGTTTAATTGTATTCATCATCAACATCTAAGGTTCACTCTCTTCCTCAGGAAAATCTACAATCAGTCTCCATGTAAACAGAATCGCCTCCGTGATCCAAATGACTCACCACTAAAACCTGCACGGGCCAAACCCACCGCTGAGCAGAAATGCCCATTTCCTGGAACTTTTTGAGAGAACTTGGAAAAAAGTCTCATATAACGACTACCAGATTGTTTTTCCTTCTTTGTATGGAGGCATGGAGACAAAGCACCTGAGCTGATACCCTATAAAACCTGTTAGATCCTGGTAGTTTAAACCTGTTAGATCTAACAGGAGAGAATTTGGCTTTGACATTTGGGGTGTGTCAGAAAGTATTCACAGAGAATGTGCATATCTTGTGCAATGCCCTGAAAGTAGAAATGTAGCATATACTATTAGTGCTTTGCAAATGGAGCATGGTGACACAGTGGATCAGGTATGCATATAGAATAAACTCACTATAGAACTATAGAACACACACACACACACACACACACACACACACACACACACACACACACCCCAAAAAAAAGAGTCACTTTGTGTGTTTAAGGTGGTAGTAACTTCAGGCTCCTGCAGATGGCGTTGCATGAGGATGATCGGGGTATAAACACCTGCAGGGTGTGCGACAGGATTTGTAGATTGAGAAGAGGTGGTACAGTGTGCAGTAAAAGTCTTGTTCAATGTGTGGAAAAAGGGTCACAAAGCAAATGTTAAGGAATTCTTGTCAGAACTGCGGCCATAAAATAAAACTATTAGGTACTTTTTAGTCACAGGTGACTAATGTTTCATAATTGCCTGTATAAATTATGGGTCCACAAAATTGTGTAATAGCTACTAAAAACAATCCAGAAAACCACACTAAGACTGGTGTTAAGTTTTATGAAAAGGTTTAGGGTTGCCATGGGATGATCTCACCATCTGGGGACCCTCCCTCAGACACAGCCAATCATGTCTGTGTGATGCCTGACCTGGCATCATTGGGACTCAAACCCAGGTCACTGCTGTATTGGCCTTGTGAATTAATTGTGAAAATTAATTTTGATTATTTTCACAGCTTAATAGACAAGTAGTTCATCCCTTGAAATTATGAATGCATACCAAAAATAAATAAATAAATAAATAAATAAAAACCCCAAAGTTTACCTAGAAAAGATTCTTTATAAAAAATATTGTAAGGTGTAACATGATTAAGTTATGGATTTTAAGTAAAACATTCAGCCTAAGCTGACTAACAATGCTAATGTTAGCTATGTCAGAAAGTAGCTAGCAAGCAAGGCGTTGTGCACATGTTAAGGCTAAGAATAACTATCTATAGAAAAATAGTTTTTACAAATCTGTACTGATCTTATACACCTACTTATTAACTTGTAGTATACTTAAAAGATGGTCCAAAAGTTGCTAGTAGGATCCAAAACACAGCATATGCTAATTTCTGCTGGGTTTTGTATGGTTTGGTAATGAATGCCATGCTAGCTAGCTAAGTGAGACAGTGATCATTATTCATGTTGGATAAAGCCACAAATATTTACTATATCTGCTGCTTAGGTTCTTTAGAAGAAAATGTTTAGTGCAGGGTGAGACAGGGACTGAAAAGGAACAAAGTACTGTAAGGAGATGAAAGCAGACAGAACCCAGCCTGTCTAGAAACAGGATTTTATCAGGTACACAATACCTGTCTGTGCTTGCTTTTTACAACACACAACCCTCAACTGTTCATACCTGAGAGACAGTTAAGTGAGGATAAACATGAAAAGGGGTGAGGCATGGTATTGATTTACCTGAGTGAACAACAAGATGGAGGCTGTGATTCAGTAACTCTTAGAGGTCTGGGACTATTTTATGTTGTTATCGTATTCTTTATTCACTGGCTGGCCAAAGAAATAAATGTCACACTGGTTGGACCTCCTTTAGCTTTGATTACAGCATCGTTTCCACAAGCTTCTGCAACATCACAACATTTATTTCTGTCCAGAGTTGCATTCATTTTCCCCCCAAGATCTTGTATTGATGATGGACCCACTGCCTTCTCCAGAACATCCCAAAGATTCTCAATGGGGTTCAGGTCTGGATTCTGTGGTGATCAGTCCATGTAAATGATGTCTCATCCTCCCTGAACCACTCTCTCACAATTTGAGTCCCATGAATCCTGGTATTGGATCATCTTGAAATATGAGGAAAAACCCACTGATGGAATAACCTGGTGGTTCAGTATATTAATGTTTCAGCTGATCTCATTCTTTGGGCTCATAACATTACTGAACCAAGACCTGACCTAGAACTGGAGCAGCAACACCAGTGTATTTTAGCTCAGCACTAGCAACCGGAATTATGCTGAGGCATAATCATGATGATAATGCTATTTTTCTAGCTGTCGTCTCTGACTAATGACGATGATCCGTCAAATTCCATGGAGTTCCACCATCAGTAAATAGTATTCTTTAGAAAAAGTCACATTTCTTGCTCTGTGACAATAATTCCTCTTAAGCAACTGGATGTACCTTTTGCATCACTCACTCACACTCTGTACCTGCTTAATCCTGTTTAGGGTGTAACCAGCAGCACAGGGGACAAGGTGGGATCCACCCCTCCATCACAGGACATATGCACACACAGACCAGAAGTAAATAAGTAGGGAAGCTGAAAACCTTGGAGGCTGGTCGTCCCCTGGAAGCTCTGTGATGGACTGGCATCATGTCCAGGGAACACTTACGCCTGCATCCTGGGTTCTGCAAAGATATCCACCAGAGCTCTGCAACCCTTGCCAGGAAAAGCAAGGACAAAACTTGGGGGGTGAATTAATTCAGGATGTCGGAGCAAACATCTGTATTTGGCAATGAAACATGAGCTCTGGGATCAGACATTGACATCATATTAGCATCCCTGGTCAAATGTTGATGTTCAAAATGGAGTTCAGTGCAGGGCTCAAACATACAGTGGGCAAAAAAGTATTTAGTCATCCACTGATTGTGCAAGTTCTCCTACTTAGGAAGATGAGAGAGGTCTGTAATTTTCATCATAGGTCCACTTCAACTATGAGAGACAAAATGGAAAAATAAATCCAGAA
>JAVSBU010070539.1:0-13782 GCA_033118015.1 Loricariichthys derbyi
CTTTTTTAAAAGGTACATGTACAGTATGGGAAAAGTTATTAAGGGAATGGGAAAGGGTTATGTATAAGAGTGTGGGATGAGTTTATAAAGATTTAAAATAATGTACTTACTGTATAACTACTACAATAAGCATAGCGTCACAATTTTGCATGGAAAATCTGAACCATCGCGAACGCTACATCACGCACGGACCGATTTCCGATCTCATCAGCAAGAATTCGGTTGATGGCACTAAATACCATAAAATTGACTAGTTCAAGCGAGATTTTATCGCTGTTGCACTTAATTAACCCAATCAGATCGATAACTGACACCCCGATACGACCACTCCATGGGACCTTTAATAAATAACAAGGGTCAAATGAGTTAACAGTTTCTGAGCCAATCAAAAAGAAAAAAAAAAAAGAAAGAAAAAAAAAAACAAATAAAAATAAAGCAGACAATTGCTTAAAATAAAACACCATTACAAAAGTTAATCTGTAATAACTGAAACTTTTGTATACTTTTGAATACTTTTGTTTGTACTTGCATGCATATAAAATTTGCAGGATTAGAATTAAAAATAAAACAAAACGATTGAATTACAGCATCTGTTGTTCTGTGTCTCAAGTAAATATGAACGTAATTTCATCTGTAAAAAAACATCTGTAATTCCCATATTAATACGCAGACTTGCTAGTATTGATTAATTTATGTCCGGTTACCATGTTTCATACAGAAGGGCTTATGTTTTCCCTCATATTAGCTTCTGTCTACATTATCTGTTCCTCTTATCACGTCTCCTTACAACTTTACGCATGTTACGAAGACCCTCCAAAAAGAAGTCTTAAGACTAAAACTGCAATAAAATGGCAACCATTAGAATCTAGACACAAAAATACTTTGCTAACGTAAAATTGCTAATGGTGCTCGTGCTACATGTATACACAGTGATGTCATCAGTAACACAGTGCTCTGTCTCATTAACCAGTCTTAGGGTTCCTTTGTTGGTTAGAATGTCTTTCATTGATAAGTAGGCACTCACTAACGGGACAGAACTTTTACATTTACAAAGACAGCCTCAGTCCAGGCTGGTTTGTGATCGCATCAACATAACTTTGTTCAGTATAAATTATTGGTTACTTTTCACTTATTTGACCAAAAACAGAAAATGTTTCTTTTTTTTTTTTTTGCCATTTTCAGCAGAATAATTTTGGCTGCCGAATATTCAGTTCCTAAAGAAATCCCAACATAAAACAATCGTTCATTAATCGTAATCAAGGTAAAATGTACAATTAATAAGGTATTTATATAAAGTCGTGTTGCCCAGCACTATTACCAGGCTGCATGACACAATGAATACATGACTCACTTTTTTGCAAAGTGAGTGACAAATGTCAGCTTGCACACTCTTAAAATGAAGACATTGTAGCTGATGCATATTACGCACCCCTATATATGCATATGAGCAAGTGAGAGACAGAGGGAGAGTGCAGAGGGTAGAGTGTGTTGCAGAAAATAGGACAAATGACTAAAAGGAATGAGTCATGCATAACAAGGGTATTAGATTGTAATGCTGGAATATCAAAGCTCAAAAACAGATTAGTAGTGTGAACATTCAAATGAACATAAGCGTCTTCAGTCTCTGTTCTTTCATTAGGAACTCATCTGCTAAAATTGAGTACATCTACATCAATCTGAGCCCCAGCTCAACAGAAACATCTCTGCTACAGTCTGCACGGCAATCAGCAGCTGGTAAAGGAAAATTTCAAAAGGAACGTGTATGAGCATATTAGAGAAGATTTATAGACCTCTACTAATGGGTATTTAGTCTGCACAGGATTCTTTCAACTCCTTTCTAAGGTCTGTATTGTGCATTCTGTGGGTTCGTAGAGGCAGTTACACAATCACTGGCCCGGTTTATAACTTCATCAATATTGAAACAAAAAAAAATCCCACTCAGGCTGAATAGCCTCTAAGCCAATGGAGTTGGACAAGAAGAGCAGAGTTATCAAAAGATCAGATTCCTTTGCTTGAACAGCTTCAGCTAGAAGAATAGAAAACCAAACTGAAGAAGCACTTACTGTGAAATCCATAAATAACAGCTGGTCAAGATCACCCCTGAACAAGTGTCAATCCATCAACGGGTGGAGTTGACATTGCTGGGACAGCACAGCTTGTGTGGTGCACGACCTGTCACTTTATGAGGTGCTGACGCATGACAATCATGAGGAAGCGTTAGATTTCAGTTGTGTTTTTAGTCTCGCCTTAGACCTATATAGTGCAATACTAATGAAGGAGTAGGGAGCCTAATGAGTTAGTAGGAATCTATTTTGAACACAGCCATTTGTTCTGTGTGGAACAAACTGATTTTATGATAATCTTCTTATACACACGAGTAGCCAATATTTGCTTCTTTGCAAAATCGATAAATCTATAAGGCGTATCAAAAGGGTGCGTATCAGTATGTCCAAAAAAACTCCAAAAAGCCAAACACAACCCTAAAGTCCATTGTGCTATCCAAGTACAAGCTTTTCTCCACCATAAAAAGTCACATAATGATGATGTAAGCATGCTCGGGCCCAGGACGTTAAAAACAATGTGAGTGCACCTAGTACAATGCAACAGGCATAATTTGAATCCCCTTATTGTGCTCAGGGTCGCAGGGTAGTGTCTGAATCCTAACCCAGAATTATCTTTTAGATAGAGGTAGATTCTATATAGGGTGTCTCTCTTAAAATATTCAAGATTTAAACCCAGGTCCTCAGGATGATGTTTCTAGCAGCTGGCTCTTACTAGTGAGTCACTGGCACGTTCCTATAAATAAATGTGTAAAAAAAAAAATACAAACAACATGTGCCTGGGTGAAATAGTACTTGGTTTCTGAGTAACTAAGTGAGAGCCCTACCTAACCACACACCACAAAATTTGCTTCGATTAAACAAGGAAGTAGGTTCCCAATGTTTCCCAATCTAGGTGTGTAAAGCTGGTAAAGCTTCTACAGACAGTGACGACTGTAGTTAAAGTAACACTTGGCACTATTAAGTATTACAGTGTTCCCTCACTTATAGCGGGGGATTCGTTCCAGACCCACCCACAATAAGTACATTTCCGTGAAGTAGTGACGCTATGCTTATTGTAGTAGTTATACATTAAGTACATTATTTTAAGTCTTTATAAACTCTTCCCACACTCTTATACATAACCCTTTAACATTCACTTAATAACTTTTCCCATACTGTACATGCACCTTTTAAAAAACGTCTACTTAAATGTTCATAAAATGTTTTAAACTCAAACCTAGATATGTAATTTTAAAACTTTGATATGAGTATTTACCTTGAATATACGTCCTACAGGTAGAATGATAATGAATTAGCTTACTGAGAAGCTTCCAAACAAAGATGACCACTGCCGTATGACC
The DNA here is from genome assembly GCA_033118015.1 of Loricariichthys derbyi. Lineage (NCBI taxonomy): Eukaryota > Metazoa > Chordata > Actinopteri > Siluriformes > Loricariidae > Loricariichthys > Loricariichthys derbyi. Next base: position 3,404 of record JAVSBU010070539.1, read on the forward strand.
CTTTCATAATAAAAGACTCCACCTTTACCTAAATATATAGACTGGCATGAAGTCTCTCGTGTAAGCGAAGTTAGCCACAATAAGAAAGTATTTACGTCAATATTAAATATAGATAACTTAAATGTCAGTAAGGTGATTAACCCAAGTGATAAACATTTTAGGTGGTTAGTTACACTGTATAATACGTACTATGCATGTGCAAAAAATACTTTAAGCGGAGTACCGCAAAACCCTGTAAAACAGCAAAAATACCACGATAAATATTTTACCTTAATATTTTTTGAAAATCCACGAAACAGTGATTCCGCGATAAATGAACCACAAAGTTGCACGGGAACACTGTAATCACAAGACTGATAATTTTCCATCCCTGTTATTCTAGGTTTCATTTTTCATTCATTTTCATGACTGTTTTCATTTTGCTCATTACTGGGATTTAAAACTGTTTTTTAGTTAAAAGCGACAGTTTCAGAGAAGTATGCACAGTTATTATGTATAGGTATGGGCCATTTAAAGTTCTCTCTGATGGCTGAGGTATTACAACAGGGCATAAAAATCTATCATATTTTATTCACGTCTGACTGAAAAGAGAATCTAAGTGTTGAAACAGAAAACATGGAAGCATTCTACTTGCTTTCATTTCCTCTAAGTGTATCAAAATTTATAAAATATACAAAGACAAGAATTGATTGTACAGTACTATACTAAGTTTTCATATTGTGTTTTCATTAATTTTATTGTATAAAATAAAACACTTTGTGAAAATCTATACTACCATGTGCCACTGCGATAAATGTCCAGTCAACGACCCGTTTCTAGCTGTACATAAAATTTGTAAAAACATGGCTGATATACGTACCGAAGAAGCAGTAGATGATGCCAAACAGGCAGCACATGGAGCAAACCACAGACGGCACGACCTCGTACCGATGCCCTGTCCCTTCTTCACAAGGATCCAATGAGCCGATTTCTCTTGGAGCAGGAGCCAGCTTGAAGGCCAGTGTTTGCAAGGTTGTTGTCATGGTCAAGGCAGTACGATGGGTGAAGAGAAGCACCGTTAGCAAGAGGCAGGAATGGGATGGATGAGGAAAAGTCTCGGAGATTAGGGAACTCCTCCTATCCACAGGGACCTACCTGCAAAATGCAACAAGAAATATTTGTAAGCTTAAAGGTAAAACATGTTCTGACTTCAGCCTACAGCTATTCCCATATTTTTGGACAGGTGGAGGATGTGAAAAGATTATAGAGCGATAAAGTGAAGGTGACTAAACTGATAATTTACAATTTTTAGCATTAGTATGATGAGTTAAAGTAATAACTCTAAATAGACTGCAGTCTACGGCTGATTATTGATATTATCGAATATTTAAGCAATTTAAATAATAACTGAAATTACTCAAATTATTACCCATTCATTTTCATTTAATGAGACCCTTTTTTAAATTTTATCACTTCAGATTTACTTAACTATTGCTTTGCCTATAATTAAAATTTTTCTAGAAACACTGCACCAACTGTAATTAAGCACTATACATACAGAACACCTAATTAACTGCACATGCAAACTTTGAACACCATTTGGAAATATACTTACAAGAAAAAGAATTTTGTGAACCTCATGGATTCTCCACATTTCTGCAATGTTTAGTAAAAACAACACAAAAGCTCAAACAGCTGTTTTAGATCTTTTCCTAGATTTCATTGGCATGTTGGATGCATCTCAAAACAAAAGTACATAATTATTAGTAGTAGTTGTGGTCGCTTCTGTTTCTAAGCTTGACAGCATTATGCTTCAACAGAACATGCACTGTAGAGTTATACTTTCACCTATTCTCCCTCTCTCTCTTGTGTGACTGACAGCTAAGAACATCCTACATCTGATGACCCATTATCACTCCAGGCTTTGTCTGGTTCATTTCAGGTGACTCTCTGCACTACTGATGATGAAGAACCAATGTTTCACTCTAAAAGTCTCCCATGGCTATCCTCCATCCACCACCTTTTTCTTCTCATGATGTAATTTTTCCTCACTTTCTGTTCCAGCAATAAGTCCAGATAAGGAAAGCAGTGATCAGAGATCTGTTTTCTCTTCCAGTATTAACTCAGCACAAACCCAACCCCATGGCTGAATCGAATCTCATGATGAGTCAGAAGTATAAATTTTGACTGCATTATAAAAGCAAGGATGATCTCAGTCTTCAGTCCCTAAGGCTAAATGCAGCCTGATTAACCTTACGGCCCAAACTATTACAATTATGATTAATACTTCAAATGCCTACATAAAGCTAAACAAATTAGTACAGCTTTGATGGTGATTATTAAGGCTACCTAACTGTGAATAAATTGACCCATGCTCAGTTTGACTCTTGCGAGAGCATGCAGGAAAAACAGACTTATGATGTTATGATGGTTTTAAATTAATAATGAGAACCTGCATACTAAACATATTTAATTTCTTGTGCTGAAAATGCTGACATTGCATCCCAAGGTGTTTTAACAACCAGACACTAGTCTATTTGCCAGCCCAGAGTGGGCAGAGGAAGTGGGCAGAAAAAGTTGATGGTATGGAAAATGCAAATAATAACTAGAGAGGTGCATTTCCTGCAGAAAATGCGAGTGTGATTGCCACGACGTATGCCCAGTCTGAGGCGTCATGCATTCCGAATTTCATGTTTCTAGCTCAAAAAGTGTCAAAGTTACGGTCGTCGGAAATTGGCCGTAATTGTTAACTCAATGGGAAAATTTTCTCACATTTTCGCACGTAGCGTACGAATGCGACCTGCAATTTCTTAGCTGTGTACAAACAACTGTCTCCCGAGAATTCTGCACGTTTTGGTGTTTATCACGTGTTGATATCTCGAAAACTGCGGGGCGAGGGAAGTGTCAAAAAACGGCCGAATAACATTGTGCTCAATGGTTTTCCTATAGGCGGATATTTGTGGGTGTGGTAAAAAGTGACTGGAGTGCCCAATCACACCGTGACTTCAAGTGCGGGGTCAGTTTTCAATTTTCATGTTTCTAGCTCAAAAATTGTCAGAGTTACGGCCATCGGAAGTTGGCCGTAATGTTAAGTCAATGGGAAATATCTCGAGTTTTTGCGCATAGCACGTGAATGTGACGTGCGATTTCTTATCTGTATACAAGAAACCATCTCCTGAGAATTCTGCATGTTTCGACATTTGACCTGTGTCGATATCTCGAAAACTGCTGGGCGAGTTAAGCGTCATAAAATCGCTGAAAAATAATAATAAGACCTTCGGATTTTAATAGTGTGATTGCCTATATAGGCAATCACACTAATAAACCTGTAATGATCATATTTTATTTAACTTTTATTTAATTGCAGAAAGTAAAGAACTAAATACATGCCATGTTTTGTCTGGTCAGCTTTGTTTAATTTAATTGATTAATATACATTCATTTCTGAATTCCAGCCTTGTAACACATTCAAAAAACGTTGGAACGGCGAACCATTTACCACTTTATAATATTTTCATTCCTCCTCATAACACAAGAGATGTTTTGGCACAGAGGATACCAGCGATGAAGTGTTTCCGATATGATTCTGTCCGATTCACCCTGAAAACACATTTTAAGGTGTGCAACAGTAAGGGGTCATTATTGCATTTTTTGTTTAAAAATTCTCGACACATTCTCTATTGGGGACAGGTTAGGTCTGCAGGCAGACAAGTCCAGTACCCGTACCCTCTTCTACCACAGTCATGACTCTGTAATATGTACAGCATGTGGTTTTGCATTGTCTTGTTAAAAATAAGGAGTGAGGTCTTCGCATTATTTGGTCCAGTATGGTCTCCAGAAAGTTTCTGACATTCAAGAAAGATGGTTTTAAGGGATTTCTATAGATTTGGTTGATCTTTGTTAGTATTTACCATGTTGCAAATATTTTTCTCTAATACAGACAAAATGACTGAATTTACCATTTTGGCCACTATTATTGATTTAGGAAATACACATTTCTATAGTTGATTTTTCTAATATAATTATATTATAATTTGTGGACATTTGTTGTTGATATTTATCACCATGGAACTGTTTCCATAAAGTTAGTAAATGAACTTCAAATGGCAGGTACAGATCCAAATCCAATCTTTTTTTCTCATATATGACAGATTAACTTTGATCTTGAAAAATCATCTTTGAAATATCTTTGAAAAAAAACATACTGAATCTGACATTATCAGTTCCAAATTGCCACTTTCATATGTAATATTGAAACGTGACACAGATACAGTATGTCTGAACAGTCAGTTTGGAATTCATGAGACTTTTACTTTTTCCAAATGAACATTCATCATATGCGCCCGCATGTTACTGAAAAACTGTGAAATAATTAATGGTCAGTTTATAGTCAATTCAGTTTACACTTATACTATGAAATTTCACAGTTGAACCACAAAGTGGCCAAATTACCATCAAACATGAACTTTATGGTCAAACTGTGACAATTCACATTAAAACTGTCAAGCAATTCACAGTTTTATTATGACATTTCACAGTACATCTTTTCCCTGGGAACCCTCGACCTTCATGGCCCATAGTCTAGGACCTTATCTGCTAAGCCACCACAGTCCCCAATATTAGCATATCATTATCACTCCAAGCTCTCTGTGCATGCTCTGAGCAGATTTTCGAATCTCTCAGTTGAAACATTCATCCACCTCTAATTCCTCATACTATACAATCTAAACCTGTCAGATTATTTATTGGACACCATTTCCTGACATTGTTCTGTGTGTATGTGTGTCCTTATCCTCCCCGTAACCCTGCCTAATCATAATAAACTGTAATATGGGGATTATCACATTCCAGATCTGTCAGGGCAGAACAGTGATGTATAACTGAGCATTTCTACCTGCTGTACCAGTGCTACACCTCATCCCACATAAAATCTGAATACTCCAACCATAACAGTCTCTAACTTCCTGTCTGTTGCCATAACGACCATGTAACACTGCCCTCAGCTGCTTGAAGTGACCAATCACAGGGCAGTCTAAACCCCATAGCAACAGCATAACAGCCAATTGGCCGTTCTGACAGCTCCCTGTGTCTCGTGTCTCTATTTGGTGTCTTTAACTAACTTTTTGGCTGAGAGACAAAGTACATGGCATGAATCACCCGTACGCATATACGTCCATTCATACGTCCTCACACAGAGAACAGATTGTTCATTCCTGTCAGGCGTCACACAGGCATTCCGTCTGGCATTCTGCGGCTTATGAAACACAGAAGGATGAATAAAAGTGTGAGTTTATCACTTAAAATGCCACAGATTGCAATATTGTTGATTAAAACATAGATAGGGATAAGAGTACATAGATAAGGGCGGAATTCAGAGGCACAAATCTTTTCTGTTGTCATACACACCTATCAGCTATAAAACCGGTCAAATTAATAACATTGAAAATATGGCATTCATGTGGAGGTTACATTGACACATACCAACATACAACCTAAGCATTCTTGCACGCCAAGTACAAGGTCCCAGCTCACAATTTACAGGACTTGGGATTAGAAACCACAGGACACTTTCAGAGGTCTTGTAGAGTCCATGCCTCGATGGGTCACACCAATTCATAACACTGTGACTGCTTCTACAATCCAATTCCACCGAATCCAACTCCAATCGAAGCTCTGTGGGTAGTTTTTACCATATATAGAGCTTTATCAGGCCTTTCTTTTGCACAGTTAAAATTTGACTCCACCTTGAGAGGAAACGAAAGTTTCAGCAGTATACATTGTTCAACTGACTATGGTCTTCTAGCATACATGCATCAGGGAAGTGAACATTATGGTCATTCACACTCTACACAGGTGCAAAGCTGAATAAAATAGCGTTTCCGCAACTCGAGTGTTGATGTAGGCTGCTGCCACACAAGGCGCCCCCTTTTTACAGTAGGAAATAATATAGAACAGTAATACATGGGGTGAGGGGAGGAATAAAAAAACCATCCCTGGACTATGCTCATTAATGAATACAGTTTGGGAACTGAAAAAGACCTCTGCACAGTTATGCATAAATGCACATTACAACATGAAGACCAAGAATAAAGCAACGAAGGCGTAAGAATGGGAAATAAGAGCGTCTCTGCATGGTGCAGTTCTAGGTCATTGTTTTTCTTCCAGCAGTGACCTTGGATGAGGGCCATGCTGATAGGGAGCCAAAAAAACAGATAAGTAATAGAATCCAAGGCGGCAGTCGCACACACTTGAATCACAACTACCTCAAGTCCATTTCAAATTGTCCAGTTCATTTAAAAGTCTCCAGTAGGCCTCGAGATGATGCAAATGCCTCTGCAGAGCAGCCAGCATCTCCAAGATGGTCCCAGTCTCATGGCATACAGTCACAGTCTGACAGTGCTGACAGCTCTGCCCACCGCATCAATCATGTTGGGCAGCTTTAAGGCGACTCGGACAGCTGCCCTCATTCTGTGAATTTCCCGATACATCAGGGCAATGCCTAATCCAATCAGCAAAACACCTGTGATCATGGTTCCGAATAAGTAGACATCCACAATGTCCTCCACGGAAAGAGTGGCCAGGCACACGACATCATGTAGACAGCCGAAAAGGTCCGGCTGGACAGGTTGGCTCCCCCGACCCCAGACCTCTCATCGAAAAGATGGTGTCAACTGTGTTCAGAGACCACTTTATAAGATCCATAATTTCTTAATTTGAAGAATAGCAAGGAGAGAGTCTTTCAAAGATGAGACAATAGACCAAACAAACTTTAGCCAGGAGAGAGTCTAAGATGTGTTGATGTTAAGCGTTTTAATGTGGTTTCATGTACTAAAGTAAACAACTAGGAACATCAAACTTCTCATTTTTCTTACTACTGGTAATAAGTAATTTCTGCTGCTGAAACTAGAACTTGTAATCCAAAAGGGAAGTAAGCAGTTTTACATTAAGCTTTCCACAGAACCCCGTTATAAGTAAAACATTGTAAATATGGTCCTTTAGATGTTCATCATTTACATACATCCTCCCATGCCCATATTCAGACTGACATTCAGCTAATACAATCTTAGCAATTACAACTTTTACAATACAAGCAATAGTGGGTTAAGGGCCTTGATGAAGAACCGAACAGTGGCAGCTTGGCAGAGGTGGGATTTGAACCATGGTTCTGTTTCAGTAGTAGATATTACTTATGATTAATAATAAATAACAAAAGTGTGGTGTTTCTAGGTCACTGCTATAGTACATTAAGCCAATTCCAGTTGTATTTTTAATTTATAATAGGTTTAAAAAAGCTTAACCTACAAATGACTACTGTTGAAGATGAAATATAAAAGACAAAGATAACTTTTATACCTACACATCAGGCACATTTTTTTTTACCAATTTGGAACCAAAACTTGGAATGGACAAGAACCAAAATTTATAAACAGAATCGGAATCAGAATCATAAAATGCAAACGATACCCAACCCTAAGTATGGCATTACCTAACTGCATCATCTGACCTGCGTTTCAGTGTCAGCCTGGGGTTCATCACAAACTTCTGTTTCCAGCAGCTGGTTCTCATCTAAACTAAAGGAACTTCTGATTATTATAGTATGAATCGATACAGAATGATGAGCTCAAATTGTCTGCCTTTGTCTCATTTAGGCTTACAAATACAGCCTTTGTAACCATTTCCGAATCCATACCTATAAGCTCTGAGCATCAGACAGTATCAGATACTTGTCTGAATTTGGCCCAAATGGAATCCAATAGAACATTTTTCCTTGTTCCCAATCTTTCTAGGCATGTTAAAGCCATTTGGTTCATTAACATGACACTACAATAGCAAGAACATGCAAAGTCACTGCATGCAATACATCGACAGACAAAAACTGATCTACCCTTTCATGCCATTAGTCACCCCAGTGTGGTGCATCTTCATAACTCATACGCCACATGCTGACATTTGAATTATGACTCACTTTAAGTCGTTGCAGTTTTACTATGGGCTCAATCTCTACACACCAACCTAACTCTGAATACTGCCAACAGAATATTTTACTGTCAAACCAAGTGGGGTCCAACTGTGATAATCACTACACTGCAGCTGGATCATGGCTGCACCCCAAGCAAACAAATTAAAGGTTGTTTGTGCTGCATTTCAGCTGGTAATTTGTTGATGGATTCTATTGAACACCTTATGGACATCAGATCACTTAGATCAAAACAACCTTGTTCATGCACAAAATATGAGAGCAAAGGAGAATGATGCAATTAGGGAATTATCAGTCTAATTAGTCTAAAATTATTAAAAAAAACCAAACCACCCTTTCTGTTAATGGATGAAAGAGAAAAAAAAATTATGGAACAAAGGCTTGAGCTCGCCGCATTTTACCGGTGACAATACAACCAAAAATATATAAAATATTGAATATAGGCAGTATTAAAAACTAAGATAATTCAGTAAAAAACAGTGGCATAGGCTATAGGCTACAGTGGCAAGTACAGTGGTGCTTGAAAGTTTGTGAACCCATAAAAAATTATAGTTGGTCATTTATTTCTTGAGGATCTAATATTACATTTTAGAGTCAGTGGTTCATTGTCAAACAGATCTGTGGTGATCTGGGATATTGGGTTGTTGCCTTCTTGCCTCTCATGCAGTCATTCAGGTTTGCTGGTTGTTGGGAAGTTGAATCACTGATGAATCATGTGATCCCCCTTGGGTATGTATACGTACATACATATATCTCAAGTCCTTGTTACCAATTTTTATCCTTACTACCTTTACTCACTTTACTCAGACCCTATCAGAGGACCCTAATCATGGTTGCTTGACTGTGGTTGGGGGCCTAGTTGTAAAAGCTGCTTTAAGACAGCGTTCTGTTGTTTGCTTTGACCTAGGTTGACAACATCAACAGGATTGCTTATTAGAGTACCGTCTAGCCCAATTTGAATTAAAATTGTGTAAAAAGTAGTGCAGTGGCCTAATATACTAGTCCACCACTATGAAGACCTGGGTTCGAGTCCTGATGATGCCTTCCGGTCAGCTTAGGTGCCACATGGACACATAACTGGGTGTGTCTCTTGCCCACCCTGCAATGGACTGGTGTCCCATCCAGATCTAGAGTCTAGAGCAAATCAAGCAGTTTAAGAGTGTATGGCCTCTGCAGCACGTATAGGAGATTGGAGGTCTCTGGGTGACATGCACACTGAATTTGTATCTGTGAGAACCAGACCATTCAGCAGTTCTTCAAAAAGCCTGTGCTCCTCAATGTGAACTAATATGTAGCAAGTCATCTGCCTGTCTGACGTGGGACATTTGCGTCGGACACTTCGGTATATTGTGAGATCAGTGCCACCTGTTCCACCCCAGCAAGACAGACTCTCCCACTTAGCTATCTGTGGGTTTGTAACACTCACGACTCCGTTGCTCATCCTCCCCAGCACAAACAAGCTATGAGATAATCCACCTACGGTTCAGAATGTGCCCGTGGTACATGTTGGCTGAACAGACGATAACAGGGTGTATATGGTTTGTCGTGTCTGGAAATAGGTCAGGTCCTGACTAATCTGGCCGATAGACTGTGAGAACATGGAGAGCACAAGTGTAGCACAGTGCACGAGTACAGTATGGGATCAAACAAAAGACATTTTAATTAAAGTAAATAACTTAAATACAAATATTTCAAATATTCATTAATTCATTCACCTTCTTAGCTGCTTAATCTTTTACAATCATATAAAAGCACACAAATTTAACGAGGTGTTTGAACCCACTTTGCACCACTGTAACTATGGGAGTTATAACCTCAACACGGTAGGAAATGGCATCCGTTATTTATGTCCATGTTCATGAATTAGTTTCATACTGCATAGTGTTTTTTATTGACAACTGCATTGTGGGGACACATGATTCTGAATGCTTGCCAGTCTCACTCTGTTTTTGTGCCATGCACACTTCATATTCAGTAGTGATAACTAGGGTTGGGCACCGAGAACCGGTTCCAAACAGGAGCCGGTTCCTAACGTCCGGTTCCAGAACCATTAAGAGCATGTTTGAATGTCGATTCTTTTTTTCGGTTCCTAAATGCCCGCACTAGTTTGTTAATGGGGTTTGTATTAGTTGTAATTACTCCATGCTCTAGGGGGCGCTCCATTCCTTCAGAGAGAGACTGTGTTATATGAGAGAGAGAGAGAGAGAGAAAGAGAGAGCTTGCGAGCACCTTGCAATTAAGCTAGCAATCTTAACAACACATATTTCGTAGTCAAACTAAACAACTACCTGAATATTCACATATTATAGCCCTACATGGTATGTTCTAATTGTTAAATATTTGTTTAGCTTGTTGTCAATAGGTTGGATACTCATTTTTATGCATGTTAATTTCTCATGTGTTTGAGTTTTGCCTTTTTAAG
>JAVSBU010070643.1:0-31053 GCA_033118015.1 Loricariichthys derbyi
TGTGTGTGTGTGTGTGTGTGTGTGTGTGTGTGTGTGTGTGTGTGTGTGTGTGTGTGTGTGTGTGTGTGTGAGAAATGATGAAGCAGAGCATGATCATCATCTTCTCCCATCCCATGACGATCAGCCGATTCCTCCTTCTATCAGACCAGGCCCTTATGACCCGTTCGTACTCTGTATGTTCTCGGAACGCAAGGGACACATGACATCACATGATATAGCAGGCCCATGATTGGTCAGAACCGCTGATTATTTACTCATTCCTGCATCTTCAGCATGTGATTTATCTTTGGTCAGGGACACACTGGATCATGAACTAGTACCTTAAGTCAAACCAGCTGAAATGAAAACAAGAACAGGCAAGAATTCCAGGCGGTTCCAAAAGACTTGCATCTCTAAAACTGAACAGTTTATGGTTGTAGGAATCATTTTCTAGAACTGTTTTGGTCCTGATCCACTCCAGAACCAGTGTGCACAGTCCAGCAAGTGCCACAACACTGACTTCAAATAAACTATAATGTTCTGGTTCCTTGCCATTCTAGCATTCCTAGGTTGACTCTCCTAAATTTAGTCCAGTAACTTATCCAATATTCCACCACAGTTCCTAATTTGTCTCTTTGTAATATTTTACTTACTTTCCCTACTTACTTCTCTAGTCATTTCTAGATATTCTAGATCATTTCAAAAGATTTACGCCTTCCATTATCCATTCTAGTTCCAGAAATATGACTCAAGAACCTTCCAAAGAGACTTGCTTTGATGAAGTGTTTGGTTTTTTGGTCTGGTTTATGATCAGTTGAGGACTTAAGTCCTCTCGTCTCTCAAAAACATGTCACTGTTGGACTCTTGAGCACGGCCCTTAACTTTGTACCTCATAAGCCTGAATATTTCGACTAAGTATGTTTGTTCCGAGTCAAACACCAAAACATTTCAAAAGCATTGTTCTTTTTTGGGGAACCTAGTTAAATCGCAAGTCTAAACAAACTAGTCACTTAACCCATAAAACAAATTGAACGGGGACAGTCGCTAATGAGTGTTCAAGAAGTTTCTAGATTATCCACTATCATCTTTTCTTTAAATTAGTTCCATAAATGGGTCTAAAAAGTCACCAAATCTAGTGAGAAATTTTCTCATTTGGAAACAACTGTTCAGAAAACGATCCGCTTCTCCACTGATACGATCCCATTCCATTATGGAAAGAAACAGGAGACTTGGTGTGCAGATGGAACATGTCCAGATTGTCTCCTCCTGAGTGCTGAAGTTCTGATCCACCCCATAACCTGGTTAATGACTCTGGGACGATAAAAAAAACTCCGCTGTTAAACCACTTAGACATTCACCCGTTAGTAACAGTCACAAGAACCATCTGATTTTTACACGCTGCATTTTTTATGCTCCAGAAACGTCAAAACGTCTCAGCAGCTGGAACATATTTACCCACGTCATGTCTCACACTCGGAGCACATCCTCTCATTCTTGCACAGGGACTTTCCCCACTGTTGCAGGCGACTTACAATGGAAGGTTCAGGGTGAGGAAATATTCAGAACCGATAGCATTCTCACATCGGTGCTTGTTTTGGATGTAGGAGTGGTATGGTGGTTGGGACCAGAACTTAATTCAGGGTGTGCTAATGCTGAAGGAAAACCCAAGTTGCTGGAGCTGGCACACACCTGTTGATGGAGGTGATGTTGAAGGTAGTGATAGTGCTTCACAGTTCTGAGGTCCTGGATTCAGTTCCAGAGTCCAGTTACTCTAATTTGATTTTAACAGATTTCATCCAGCCCCAAACACTTGCCACAAGGTGGTCTGGTCCAGAATGGATTGATGACCTGCCAAGGGGCTGTTAGATTAGGTCGATTATGCTGAACTATTCTTTTAATTGCTTAAATTAAAGGAGAATAACTTGCATCTGAAAGTGAAGTGGGCTTCAGAAGGCAGAGTTCAGGATTCAGGCATTCCAACTTTCTATCATCTCTCCAAAACATTCTATTAGCCGGACTGGTGACGACACTAGATGTGGGTGAATGTTAAAGGATGAACTGGTGCCCTTTCCATTGTCCAGACCCATGGATAGATGACCGTAGGTCGCCGTGTTCCCCCTGCGTCCCCATGCCATTACTCTGGGCACTCTGGTTTCCTCCCAACTCCAAGTATCGTGCCAGTCAGGTCCAAATTGCCTCTAGGAATGGAATGGCTAGATAATAAGTTTTGCTTCCTTCCATCTCTCAGGAACCCGACTGATTTGATGACTCACACCGTCTAGATGTGGTGACTGATACCCGGCCGTGCGGCTGTTACTGTAAATCGGGTCAATACACTCGAACGTTCATTTTAACAGTCAGCTCCACGTTTGATTTCTGTAAATATGGGCTGCACTGAGTGGGTCCGTTATGTAAGAAGTGATGTAATTGTGCTGCAGCCGTCTCGGTTCCTCCACTCCCTTCCCTTGACCCTGATCCCCATGACTTTGGCTGGAGGTTTTTTCGACATGCTGCCAATTGCAAAGCTTCCCGTTTCTTTATTATTATTGCGCATTCCTCGGGACAGCTGTGCTCTTGCCGGACTTCCTCTTTCCTCCACCCCCAAGAACTTTGTTTCGCGGTCGCGCAGGGGGGCAAACCTCAGGTCACCGCAGCTTGGCATGAGCTACGCGAGATGGTGTGTTGGTGTGCGTTCGAGCAGGGCCTTGTTTTTGGAGATAAACCATCTGGTTCTAATCAGGTGCTTTCGGTCTCCTACTTGCGCAGGCATGTTCAGGCAGATCTCCCGTATCGGAATGGCTGCAGACCCCCCAGGTCGCTGCACTCAAACCGTTAAACTTGGAGGCAGTTTGGGATTGAGGCCCGCATTCCTGTGTGTGTGTGTGTGTGTGTGTGTGTGTGTGTGTGCGCGCGCGCCCACCCACATTCCCGCCCCTAGAGGGAGTTGGCATGCACACAGAAAGAGCTGCACAAAATGGACAGAATGATTCATTCATTCATTCATTCATTCATTCATTTTCTTATCTGCTCCTGGTCAGGGTTTCAGGAGAGCCAGTACCTAGTCAGTGACAGAGGGTGCAAGTCAGGAACAACCCTAGACAGGGTACCAATCGATCATAGGGTGCAATTTGGAAACAACAATTAACCTAACACACATCTTTGGAATGTGGGAGGAAAGCGGAGTACCCACAGAAAACCCATGTGGACACGGGGAGAACATGCAAACTCCACACAGTTGGAGCCCGGGTCGGGATTGTGTCTGTGCAGGGCGAGGCCAAACCAGAGGCACCACCAGAACTCATGTCTGGTCTCCATGGAGATGGGCTAACAAGTTTGCCAGCTGTGGTTAATGCTTGTTTTTTGTTTTTGCAGGATGGATTTGTGGAGCTCTACAGGGGGCAGAAGGACTCGGTGCTCAACAGCTCTTGGCCGTCTTTGACCACCTCCGTCGTGACTCTGGCGGCACTGGGCGCGGTCGGCCTAACAATCGGGGCTTATCTCGCCCAAAAGTGATGGACTCCTTCTTTTTTTCTCATTGTACCTTCTTTAGAAATACGGACGTCCTGTAGCGGCCTCTTCAATGTATGCGGAAAAACAAATGGACATGATATCGCAAGGGAACAAATGCTTTACATAGAATTCATAAAGTTGCCACAAAGCTTACTCAAATTAGCCTCGGTTCTGACGCCGTCATCGTAACAATTTAACTGTTGCATATTAACGAGTGCTAATTTATAGTTCTTTATTTGCTGTTTTAGACAATTCCGCCCTTTCATGTGTACCACGGTCAAAATCCGCCCTCTAGTGGCAGCCTAGTGTGTTTACATTTTCTTTGCAAAGACTTGCAAAGACATACTGTCACAGAAACGTCAGAAAGTTTCATATTTGTCGTGTGTTGCGAGAGCACGATTTTAACTACAGCTACGATGTTTTAGCAACTGCGTCGGCTGCTCCGTATGTGATATGAATATGAAAGCCGATGCTTTTGGATCGCATTTGTTTGTAGACTGATTTATTTGACCCAGGATTGTTAATCGAGATTAGCTAGCTAGCTGTTAAGAGAACGCAAGCTGTTTCTCAGTTAAGCTAATTTAGACTTTAGCGTCAGGTAGCATTCCAGCCTAATTTTAAAGGACAGAATGTTTAAAATATAGTTTGTACTTGCTTTTGGTTGATCTGTTATATTGTGTGCACATTTTGCTGCGCTCCCCCCCCCCCCCCATCACCATTTGAAATGGATTCTGCTAATTGTAATTCACAGCTCTTTTTTTTTTTTTTTTGTCTCTTGAGAATGAGCCAATGAAGCTTGACGTCTGCAAAAGTTTTGCCGCCCCCTGCAGGTCAAACAATGTATTAATTTTAAAAAAAGCAACCTTTGCTTCAAGAGAACCTAAATAGTGGAATTGCAATATTTCAATGCGTGCAAATGTTTTACCTTCTCAGATGATCCGCTGCGTTTTCTTTAATGTCTCGCTGGGCTGAGTTCGGGTTTGGTGAGTGCCGGGAGGACGTTACTATGCATTTCGACAACTGTAAAGTTTGGAGGTCTTTGGCTCCTTAGTTCCATTTAAGGGACATCTTAACGCTTCAGACCAGCTAAGGCGTTTTGGAACAATCATATGGTTCTGAAATTGTGGGAACAGTTTGGGGAAAGCTAATGCACAAAGCAAGGTCCATGCAGGCAGACCTCCATCCCATCGAATACCTCTGGGATGATCTGGAGCGCAGACTGTAAACCTCCCAAATGCTCTCAGACACAGTCCAAAATCTTACAAACCATCTCAGAAGAGTAGAAGGTGACAAAAGGGGTAAACCGACTATTCTTAACTTTTGTGGCTTTAGAACAGGACGTCATAACAGCTCCTGTAGATCTAACATGTGGGTGTCCCAATACTTTAGCCCATATAGTGCATTTAAGCTTGCTAAAATTTCATTTAGAAAATAGAAATGTGTTGTTTGACACTGCATGTCTTAATTATCAGTTAAATTAAGTGACTTAATTTAAAATTCATGACTCAGAACCTTCGTGTGTGTTAAGCAGGCCGGGCTGGAACTTCTCACCTGTTTAAAAGTCTGGGCATGCAGTCAGAATGAGGCGCTGAGCTCGCATAAACGGACACTTCCCGAGCGTGTAAATGTTCAGACTCCGACCCAGTGGAGTTCAGCCACGTTTAGAACCGGGCCTCTGCTTGGGCTCGGGGATTTGGGTCGGGTTGTGCAGTGAATTTTAGGCCCCAGGCTGTTATTTATTTAATTGTTAAAATACATATGAGTGGAATTCAGTTAACAGTCTCTTTGAGTAAGCCCAAAATACAGGAAAGTTAATGGGGGCACCCCTGGTCTGAGTTACAGGGCCTTCTCGGGACATATGATGTGTCCCAGAGCTGCTAGGTCATAGCACGGTGTTTAAAAAAAATACTTTTTCTTTATTTTTTTTTTTTTTTTTTTTTTTTTGGGTATACTTAGAGTTTGGACTAAATATAATCGTGTTATAAAGAAGGTGAGGCGCATTGACAAGTCTGAGAGTCATTTCATAAATAGCAGAAAAATTGAAGTCAGTCATGTGGTTAATAGTAATATAAAGAAGTTTAATTGTTACAGATAAACTTTAAGTATAGTTAAAATTAGTTAAAGGAAAAAGGCTTAGGTTAAATAAGGTCAAAGAGGAAATATGTATTTATAAAAACAATGTAGGCAATAAAAAGAAGAAAAATTAAACATTAAACAATAACAAGTACTTTGATTCGGACTCTAATTTTAAAACTTATGAGCAAATGTTATTCAGTGTAGACACTACAATTATTTATGCACATTTAATTAGTTTAAAAATAATATATTTAATAAAACTTTTTAATGTGCTTGAGCCACTTGATGTTTTCTTATAGTGAAGTATTAGAATTTTCTTTAACAATTTTTGTGGTCATTTTGTTTAAAAACCAACTTTTTTTTTTTTTTTTTTTTGTATTTTCTTGAGTGAAATCAATAACCTGCTCAATCAAAAGTTTTGCTTTAGTACAGTTTGCTCGTTCTTTTTTTCCCTTTTATTTATTTTAGGTACCTGTAAGATATGTGAAGAGCTAATTTTAAACTATGGATATAGACTTTATTAGAATTCTATTTTGCTTCCTAATTGCTGCTCACTTTAATTATTAATCGTGAAATATTATATAAAATCAGAATCACCATGTGGCTGTGGATATTTATTAAGCTTTAGAGTCACCTGTTACCGTAGCAACGTGACGCGGTTTAGTATTGAAACACTCTGTGTTAAACTTTTATTTTATTTTATTTTTGGTAATGTGTTTATTAATAGTTAGTAACCCTGCAGTAATAAATGTAATCCAGCAAAAAGTTTGTCTGTGCTTGCAGTAACACGGCCCCACCAGAGAGGGCGCCCTCATTAGGTCCCCCAAGTTATGTACAATTTTTTTGTGATATAAAATGTTTTTGAAATCAGTCTGTCCTGTCTCAGTATATTTTTAACAATTAACACAGTTTGGCTTTAAAATATTTGCTCATTTTTATTTATAAAAATGTTTTTGTGCATTTGACCCCCTTTTAATTATATTGGATGACCTATTTTTTTTCCTGATTTTCTTTCTTTCTGCTTCTTATTTATTTCCTGTCATTATTTCTACTTTAATTATTCTTCCTGCTTTTTAAGTTTCTGTTCATTATTTTCCCTACATTCTTATTTATATGTTTTATTTATTTAATCAGTTGTAGTCCATCTTTTATCTTTTGCTCTTTAGTTAACAATTTTATCATATTTATTGACTTAATTTTTTTCTTTTTATTTAGTTTCTCGCTTTTTTCTTTTATCCATTTTCACACGTTTTCTTTTAAATTAGATTCTGAATTCTTTTGTTCCTTCTAAAGCCCTTATTTATTTTTTCCTCCTTTTTATTTGTATGTATTGTATGTATCTTTCTTTTATCTTTTTTACCTGTTTTTTCCCTCTGTTTTTTCTTTGTTTCTTTTAATTTTCTTTAATGACTACACAATATTTTTCCATCTTAATTGGTTTTAGCTTTGTAAAAATTTCCTCTTATTTTCCTTTTTTTCTAATGGTTTTAGATTTATTTGGTTTGATTCTTTAATTATTTGATTGGTTCAAGTGTTTTAATCCTCTGTTATGGAGAGATAAATCTGGACATAATGCTATTACACATAACACTTCATAATATTTTGATAAAACAACACTGGCACTGCAGTGATTAACCTGTGGACTAATTGGTTTTATCGCCATCTGGTGGCAGCGTTCTGGAATTACAATGGCCGCCTTTCTCTATGAGCTTTATTCTTATGGATCTTATTTTCTTTATTTCATTCACTTTCTTTTTTTTCTAATGTCTTGTTTCTTTTTAATGGGTTAGTCATTCCTTTTTCCTTCTTTCTATTTTTCTGATGCATGATATTTCTTACCTAATGTATATTTTATATTTCTTTGTCTCCCTCTGTTAATTTTTTGTTTTTAATTCTTCCTTACTTTTTTCTAACATTCTTTCAGTTTTTCTTTAGCTTCTTCTGGATTTTGTCTGTTTTCCTTTCTTATATTTCTTTTTCTTATTTTTGTTCTTAATGTTTTTTTTTTAATTTCTTACCGTTATTCTAAACTATAACAAATTGTTTTTCTTGTTTTTGTTTACTTAATTTTTTTAACTTTCTCCTTTTATTTATAGTTTCTATTTCTTTCACATTTCTTTTTCTTTTGTCCCTTGCTGTTTTATATTCTTTGTTCTTATTTATCTTTATTCTTACTTTTTTATATTGATTGCTGTGCTCCATCTCTGTGATCATTGTTGGTGTTTTTGCCTCTTTCTTTAAGACAGCTGCTTCTCTCTTGGCTTCAGTTCTTTAATTCGGCTGAACTTTTTTAATAAGAGATGACAGAGGGTGTCTGAAGATCAAAGCCGTTGCAGAACTCAAAGCGTGAAGTGAAGCCTTTGTTCTGTTAAATAGACTGAGTGTGAAAGTTCCTCCCTCAGGCCCTCGCTCACTTTTTTAATGTTTTTGGTTCTGCTGTGAGTTCAGCTCACGCCGGGTTTGGTACAAAACGTGTGAAAAGCTTTCTCCGTTT
The DNA here is from genome assembly GCA_033118015.1 of Loricariichthys derbyi. Taxonomy (NCBI): domain Eukaryota; kingdom Metazoa; phylum Chordata; class Actinopteri; order Siluriformes; family Loricariidae; genus Loricariichthys; species Loricariichthys derbyi. The sequence continues at coordinate 8,060 of JAVSBU010070643.1, forward strand.
CCCAGTGGAACCTCTGTCATCCTGAAACTCGCCTTCATGTCTCTATTAATAAATAAAGCACAGCAAGAAAAACAGCAAATCCTCACAATTACAGGAACTCGAAAATGCACATCTCTCTAGTATTTATTTCCTCCTTTTGTTTCTTTCTCGGCGTCATTTATCTCTTTTTTTTTTTTCTCTTTACTTTGGCAGATTTATCTTTTTTCCCTATTCCTTTCGTTTTTTATTTCTTCTGTCACTCTTTATTTTGCGTTTTCTTTCTCAATTCTTCTGTTCCTATTTTTTTAAAAAAATTTGTATTCATCCATTTTGTGATCATTTTTCTTAGTTGCTTTTTTGCTGTTTTTCTTATTTGCTGTCATTATTTGTCTTTATTCTTGCTGTTTGTTTATTCTTTATTTTGTTTCTATCTCTCATGTCTGTTTTTTTTTTCACATTCACTAAATTCTCCCTTTTTAAATTTTCTTTCTGGATCTTCATCTGCAAAAATTTGAGTTGTTATATTGGTTTGATTCAGCTTTAATATATTAATAAAAATAACAACACATGACCTTTGGAGTTTATTTAAAGTTTATTAATAAAAAAATAACAGAACATTAGTGTTTAAAACCTTTTCTTAATTCATGTTCCTTTTTACTTTCCATCGTCACAAACCAACCACGACCCCAAAAAAAACCCCATCTACAGCAGTTTGTATTTACAGATAGATGTTTTACAGCTTTTATTGTATTTACACTCTGCAGAGCCAAATGTGATTCGATTCTAAAGAAGGATCGATGTGGGAGCTTAAGACGTTACGTTCTCGTCCCTCCCGTCCTAGGCAGGGCGGCTGTGGGGGGTCTGGAACCCAAAAAAAAAACACTGGGCTAAGCGTAACCATAACAACTGCAACAAATAACCCAGAAACTTATGAATATTAACCTTCATAAAAACCACTTATTATAGACAATTTCAATTTTACACAGATTCTAGCTTCATTTCTTTTTTTTTTTTAAACTGACAGTAACAATGTTACAAAACCTGAACGCAACTTTAACGTAACAATTGTGTTAAGCAAATTCCCAACAATTTACACAATCCAGTGTCTGGAACACAAAACTGCTACACGTAAACATTACTAGCGTTTTACGAAAGCAAATAAAACTAAACAACATAAGAAGCGCTACAAATGTTAACCTCGCAAAAATGCTAACCGTAGCTGTTATTAGCTGTAGCGTAACACGTTTGTAACAACTTACGTGACCTGATTCTTATGGAACGTTACCAACACTGACCTTAAATTGTCAGTTAGTACAGTGTTGTACAAATTGTCATGGTGTTATTAAAATTGTAACATTATTACGACCAAAAAAAAAGTAAGATTAAGCTATTTTGTAAAAATGAGCAGTGCAAATCTAAATTTACAATCGTATAAAAATTTCACCATTTGCTGTTTGTAAAAATTCAAGCCTGCTAATTTATATTGACTTATGTCTCAATTATGTAACGAAGATCACATATCTGACGTAAGATTCAGTTTGGTACGTTTAATTCCCATCAACAAGGAGATCAAAGCGACAGCAGCGTTTAAAAAATATCATCAGAACCACAACAAACAGTTTGTCATATATGCTGTAATATTTTGGATACATTTTAGTGTTGATAATGCTTTGCACTGTTTCTACAGTTTTAGCACTTTGGTTTAAATCCTTTGAATTCTAATGTTCCAAAGTTTTAATAGCTAATTTGCATTTACGTCTATGTTTGCTTGACAAACTCTAGTCCTCTTGAGGCAGCCATTATACTGCAACAAACTGTATTTAAAAATGGTGGATGGCCTCCTCTGGTAACACAGTGTTACTGCAGCTCCCTGCTTCAGGAAAAATTGAGCTGATTTATTAAAATCCCAAATAACCAGTGAAAATAACTACGTGAAAAGTCTGTTTGTTTTTCTAAATTTTCCAGCTACCTTAACCACTGAGATTCCAGGGTGCAGGTTTCTCGGAACAGTTCTAACAGAGACTCTTCCCCATGTGATTCCTCTCAAGGTAAAGCAGGACCGAAACGTTCCACAGTTTATTCATCTAAAATCCGTTATCAGCGCACATGTTCACGCAAGTCACAATACCATCCATTAAACCCACAATCCAACCGAGACACACACACGGCTCACACGGTAACTGTCACTACTCAGCGGTCGAGGCTTTTTCTTTTCATTTATCCTCCTGTGTGCAGATCCCTGTGGAAGCAAATAAAAAACAAAAACAAAAAAAAAAAACAGGATCAGCTCGTTATATCCTAAACATAAATGTATTTATGATCAAGTGATTCACTGAACCAAACACTATCAAAAAGTTTATAATAATGGCAAAATGATTCACTGAATCAAACAAAAACCAAAAGGTTTATAATTATGGCAAAATGATTCTTCGATTCAAATGCTGATTTGGATTCATTACCAAGTGATTCAGATTTGTTTTGTAGTCAATATTCATGCTGATGTCGGACTGCTACCAAATGATTCAGTGATACAAATGTAACCTATTGAGCAACAGCGGAGAAAACTAACAAAAAAATGTAAGGTCATGAATTGATTCACAAAATGATTGAGTAATCATTCATGTACATATTCATGATTTCTATTTAGGTCGAATTATTATGTGACCGTTTGCTGTTACTGCAAATCACGAGTTAAGAATTAAACCCATGTCTATGCAGGTCAGTACCATAACTAATCCCTAAAAATCAAACGTTACAAAGGCAAAAGAGAAAAAATAAAAAAAATGAATCAGTCTGATTATACCTGCAGGACTGAGCACCAGAGCCTGGAGGATGTCTGAGAGTGAAATGATGCCCTCGATGCAGGACTTTTCATCCACCACCACCAACCTGTGCACCTGCACGACACAACACACTTATTACCTCCAACTAAGACACTTATTTCTATAAAGAATGATAAACAAAATTATAAACCATGCCAATGGAATCATTAAAACAAATAGACCACAGGTATTAAGTTCTGAAATAAAAGCCTTTGAGCTTCACCTCTGCTTTAACGATCCGGTCCACGATGGTATCAAGGGTCTCGTGCCGGCCGCACTTCATCACCCCCTCGAAATGCTGAGAGCGGTGTTTCAGAGCCTCCGTCACCGTCATTTCCAGGTTGTTGTAGGTTTTCTCTGCTGCCAGGTTCTACACAAATAGACAGACAGAAAATTGAGTCAATTCGTTCACTGATCAGTTCAGTTTATATAGACGAGAGACTCTTAAAAGCGAGACAATTCACTGAATTATATGAGCAAGAAGAAAATGATTCACTGAATCAAACACAGACTAGCTGAACCACACGAAAGACCAAAAATGATTCAGTAATTCAAAACCAACAAACGATTCATCTCCTGACAACTAAACAAATCAGACTTAACAATTGACTACAAAGGAATGAATCAACCAAACGATTCGTGCCTATGACTGAACGATTCACTGATTCAAACATTGCCCTGATAATCACAAGAGTAGGGAATCAAAGATTTTTTGCAGAATTGATTCACTGCTTCATATTACAGAAAGAGGAGAGAACGGATCAAAAGATTCGTGTTCATGACTGAACAATTTACTGACACACAATTAGTTAATTAATGAACAATTTGCTGATTCAAGCACAAATTTACTGACTTAGGAGCCACTCATCTAAAAGATTCATTTTTACTCATTGCTGCATAAGTGAGGTGCGAACTGATTAAAAGATTCATGGCTATGTTCAAATGGATTGAGACCTGGTTTGATTCAGATTCAGACTAACGCTGAATAATTGTACTGAAGCTGTACTCATATGCAACTTATGGAAATGGATTAAAAGTAAAATAAGTCAGCGCTGCAGTGATTCCTCACAATTTAATAAAGAAGAAGAAAGAACTTACAATGACATCAAATTTGGAGTAAATATCCACCACCTTTCCTGTGTTCACAAAAAAGAAACAAAAAAAACCAAAAAAAAACAAGTCAGTGCCAAAGATTTAAATCGCTCTCGTACTCTAGTAACCCATGGCTCTTTACCTGCGTTATCGACGACGGGCAGCGCCGACACCCTCCTCTCCACGAACATGCTCAGCGCTCGGATGAGGGGCGTGTCCGGATGGATGAAGGCGACATCGGTGTAGGTGCCGATACCGAGCTCGCTCAGCGTCTGCTTCATGAACGCCGGCTTGGGCATCTCTCGCACCTGCGACAGAGCGCGGCCTCGTTAGCGCTTTCACCGACGCCGCAATTAAAGGAGATTCAGCGATCTTAGCTTACGAAGAGCTGCAGGAACTTGAGGATCCTCTTGTGAGTCAGGATGTACAGGACGTTCCCTGAGACCGGGTCGATCACGGGTAAGCGGTGGATCTTATTTCTGATGAGCGAGTAAACCGCGTTGAATATGCTGCGGGGAGACACGTAACACGCACTCGAATCGTGGTAATAACAGAAAAAGTCAGCGTAGCGCTCTCTAGCTTCCTATAGAGGGCGCCAAAGACAATACGCAGTATACTGTAGGTCAGGAGCAAACTAAAGATATCTCCTTCATTAAAACAACCATCGTAATCATCGTTAACCTGTCGCTAGCTCAGCTAGAGTGAGCAAACAAAGAAGTGAGCGCTTACCTCACTTCAGGGGAAATGTTCACCAGGGGTCTGGATGTTTCCTGCAAGTACAGATCTGTTTGAAGAAAGTAAAAATTAATGACCTAAACGAAGGAAGTGCATTCAAACAAACACAGAAGGAGACACACCAACCTCTCCACGTCTCGATCTTGTGCTCCTCCAGCTCATAAATCTGCACCTGAGGAGATAAAGCGTAGAAAATCCCATCAGACTTCACCGTACGGAGAGACATCAAACAATTTATATAAGAAAAGAACACAGGCATGTCAATTAAATACTGTTTATTTGAACTATTACTATAAAGCAGGTTTGGTTCCTTTTTGAGTTCTGGTCCTCACAGACTTTCTTCCTTAAAACACTGCAGAAGTTTTTTTCTTGCCACTGTCATCTTTGATCTGATTTGATTTGAACATGGAAAAATATCTGAGATTTGATTTTGAGAATTTGTCTGAATATCTTTGCCATTTATGTTGTATAAATAAACATAAGCGCGTTAGCTAACTACAGATTCTGACCCGACAGGCTAATCCAGATTAGCATTGAGAGAATTTAAAGATTTAGAAAAAATCAGAAAACACTCTAAAAATACGTGAAGGGGGCAAAAATGGTTAATTTTATGAACACAAACGTACAACAAACACAAAAACCAAATAACTCCAATAACTCATCATATGTTGATGGTGGTGTTTAATAAACCTTTTTATTTAAAGAGTTTAAAAGTTTTATACCCAGGTGAAAACAAAAGAGCCAAAATAAATCCACTTATCCACTAAATAAATCTAAGACTTGAATAAGACGTGAATAAGGAGGGTGAAACACATACTAAAGGAGATTTGTAGTATCTGTGGAGGATTCGGATGAAATCTGTGATGGTCAGCATTCCTAAAAAAGTCAACAGAAATAAATGAATAACCAAATTACAAAAACAGCCGTATTTTTTTTATTTTTTTTTTTAGTACCATCACGGTGTTGTATCTAACATTTTGTGTTCTTACCCACAAAGCTCTGGGTTTTGGTTTCCCAGAGTGGTGCAGCTCTCACTCCATTATTGACAAGAGCGAAGAAAGCTTTCTTAACCTGAAGCACAGAGCAGCGTTCTTATTATTTTGCTTTTTTAACATCTCCTCTGTAGAAAAAGACAAATGTTCCTGTACGAGACACTCGGCCTGGTCAGGATTTGAACACGGGGCACCTCGGGGTGGCGAACTGACATTGTGGCTACAAATGTAACTATTACTGATGATAACTACAGTTCTAACTGTTACATTTTATCATTGTAACTGTTACTGTTTGTCATTCTGTTACATTTTATCATTGTAACTGTTACTGTTTGTCATTCTGTTACATTTTATCATTGTAACTGTTACTTTTTGTCATTCTGTTACATTTTATCATTGTAACTGTTTATCATTCTGTTACATTTTATCATTGTAACTGTTACTGTTTATCATTCTGTTACATTTTATCATTGTAACTGTTACTTTTTATCTTTCTGTTCCATTTTATCATTGTAACTGTTAAATTTTATAATTCTGTTATTTTTTGTCATTGTGTTACATTTTATCATTGTAACTTACTTTTTATCACAGTTACTGTAAATTCTACTGTTACATAAACTCTTGTAACTGCTGATGTTACTTTTATGTTACTCTTAATGTAACTGTTACTGTACATTTCTTATTAAATTTGTTACTATAACTGTTACTGTAATCATTATTCAAATCATTTCCGTTATTCTTACTGTACCTCGTATGTTTGTTGTAACCCTTTCCTCTACCGTAACAGATTAAGATCGATGCAGTTTCTTTGATTATTCTCCGTTAGTGTGATCCCTCTGGTGCAGGATTAATCCTCTGTATTATAATCCAATCAGTTCTGGTTCAAATCAGATCAGACGCTGAGTGATTTTTTTACCTGTAACGTCGTATCAAACACCACAAGCTTTGAGCTGGTTGGAATGAGGTCGTAGCACTTATGTGATTTCATAAAACATGTATAAATATCAGAACCAGGCTCTGCAAGAACAAAAATAATATTGCTATTAATAATAAAAGACGACTATGGATAAGGAATTATTAGAATTAAATCTTAGGAAATGGCACACAGATAGTATGTTTATATTTCTCACTGTTTATTTAGGCAGCATGAAACAAGAATGAGAGTTTATTCTGCACTGTACTGACTTTATTGGGATTATTTAGTAACTGTGTTACAAGGAAAAAGAGCAGTTTAAAAGTTTCTACTTGTTTTTGATTCTTACCTCCATCACTGAGGCTGAGCTTCTCCAACATGGCTTCAGTCAAACCACGCAGCTAAAAGTAAGAAGGAAAGTTAACCTAAATATACAGAATATAATCTGGGTTTGATAGATAAACTAAAAAGGAAAGAAAGAAAAACATACAGAACAAAATCAAAGCAAAATGTAGACGGAAAATAAAGTAATAGAACAAAAAGATGACAGAAAAATTATACAGCAGTAAAAGAAAGAAAAAGGAAAGAAAAAACAGACAAGAGGAAAAAAAAATCATTAAACTAAGAAATATATAACAATGAAAGAAAATATGTACAGCAATGAAAAAATGGTAAAAAAAAAAAAGGATGGAACAAATAAAAAAACAAAACAAAAGAAAGACAATAAAATATTAAGGGAAAGGGATTTATTAAAAAATACAAAAAAAGTGCAAAAAGAAAGAAATGTAGAAATGAAGTCCGACAAAATATAAGAATAAATGAAAATAATCACAGAAAAATTAGAGCATAATAAATAAAAATAATAATAATAAAGAGAAAAAATAAACATCCAACAATGAGTGAAAAATATAGAGCAATGAAAAAAATTAAAGAAATACATATAAACAATTAAGGGAATTCACAGGAAAACAAGAGAAAGTTAAAACAAAATTAGAAAAGAAAAATACAGATGCTTACTGATATAAAGACAGGAATAATAATTACAAAAAAACAAACTAACTAATAAAGAAAAAAAACCCAAAAAATGTATTTAGAAGAGACAGGTGAGAGCTGAAGTGATTAAGATGGAATGGGTGATAAATCCCACATCGTATTTAAAAGACCTCACTCACTGAACGAGAGGCAGGGCTTATCTTTGAAGAGGCGGGGTTTAGTGGGGAGGGGCTGGGGCAGGAGGCAGGGCTTGATGAGGCCACGTTGAAGCGCTGCAGGCCCGTATCAGGAGGAGAGGAAAGGGAACGGAGCCGCCGCTCATCAGGACCGGAGCCTGGAGGAGTGTAGCTCTGAGCCGGAGTGCTGCAGGGAGACGGTCCAGAAGCTACGACACAGACAGACAAACAGACAGACAGACAGAGAGACAGAGAGACAGTGTGAAACACATTATGGAGGTTAGATGTATTTTTTGGGTGCAATGACAAGGCATACATTAAGAAGGCTGTACTACCTGTGGAACTTTTAAACAGATCTGCCTTTCAAAGAAAAATGAAAGAAAGAAAGGAAAATGTAAAGTAAGGCAAATTTAGGAATTATTGTAAAAGACTGAGAAATTAAAAACAAAACAACTGAAAAGGAAAAATAAATGGTACAAAATAAAAGAAAATAATTATGATTGTAAGGAAGGAATGCAGAAAGGATGAAAGAAAGCACAAAAGAAAGAAAAAAGGAAGAAGGAAAGGACTATCTAAGGGAAAAAAGAAGGGACAAAAGAAAAAAGAAAGAATGAAATGACAAAAAAGAAAGAAAGAAAAAATGACTAAATAACAAAAAGAAAGGACGAAAGAATAGGCAAAAGAAAGAAAAAATAATATGTAAGGAAAAAAGAAATGATAAAAAGAAATCATAAAAGGACAAAAAAGAAAGAAAAAAATTACTAAATAATGAAATAAAGGATAAAAGCATAGACAAAAATGAAAAAGATGAGGTTCATAAGGTCAAAAGGAACTAAAAAGGAAAGAGAAATAAAAGATGTATTACTGACAAGTATATAAGAAAAAAGACACAAGGACAAAGAGAAAAAACAAGACAAAAACAACAAACAAACAACAAGACTGAGGAACAAGAGAAAGTCATAACTGAAAGAAATAATGGAAGGAAAAAAAGGAAGACAGAAAAATAAAAGGTAACATATGGAACGGTAGACAATGAAAAAAAAAAAGAAAGAAAGTGACAATACTGACAAAAATAGACAGAAAGAAAGAAGGAGAAAAAAAACACAAAGAAAAAAATCAATTCAATAGAGAAAATGAAACTGAAAAAATGCAAATAGGCTAATAAATCAAACCCAACCCTTCTGACCTTTAGTAACCTTTACTGGAGACTTAGTGTCACAGCGCCCTCTGGTGCTCACACTGTTATACAGGCTAAAATACCAGAACAGCTACACACCAAAGGCTAGCGCCATATAGCCACATGCTAACTATTAGCATCCTGAGAAAATTTGCAATTAAAAACCCACCTCTGCTGGTGTAATAAAGTTTTAACTAAAACCCAGGCGAGAAGAGCAGAATCAGAGAAGCATCTGGAATCGGATCCTACATCAAACACCAAAAGAAAACAGAAAAAAATAGAAACACAATAAAAAAGGAAGCTAAGAATAAGAATATAGGAAAAAAACTAAAGAGTTAGAAGTGAATCAAATAAATAATGCTGGTAAAATAAAGGAAGAAATAGAAGAGAAAATAAAAGGCTGAATAAAAAAAACAGTGTGGACAAAAAGACAAGAAAGAAAAAAGACAGAAGGGATGCATTAAAAAAACCCAGAAAATAAATTAAGAAAGAATGGAAAATGAAAGAAGGAAAAAAGAGGTCCTTTAGAACACTGTACAAAAACATTCAGCCAAAAAACAAGGCCTGTGCTTCTGGCTCAAAGTCTGGAACATTCATGTCATCAAAGCCAAACAGAAGCTCGGCTCACGAGGACGAAGCCTGAGACACCTCACAAAAAAAAATAAGAGACTTAATTCTCTCAGAATTATTCTCTCAAATTCAGACAGGATGTATGAAGCATATATAAAAAAAAATGAAACAAACAAACAAAAAAAAAAACAAGAAGAAAACTATAAATAAAGGGTGAAAGAGAAAATAAATAAGAACGGATGAAGAAATAAAGAAAATGAAAGAAGAAAGAATGACGGAAGAAAAAAGTTTAGGAAATCAATAAATGATTTTTTTTTTATTACTTCATGAGACAGTTATTTGTTGCCTGACATTTGATTTGAGGCCATGCAGAGAGAGTGTGTGTGTTCCATATATAACTCTTATAGACCAAGCACAGTCACTTTATCACTATCTTCTATCTTTGCAGTCTGAACACAAACAGCAGCTCGTCCTTGACTAAACACTCACTGGTACCATCCAGCTGTTTTATCAGTCACACAGCCTCGGGCAAAAGATGTGACACCTCTGTCTAAAACACACACCTTGTGCACTCTGCCTTTATAAACTTTAGTGAGAGGGCGGGCCGTACCCTCTGAATCTAAACTGGGTTCTGTAACAGGTGATGCTATTAAAAGCCATTTGGTGAAATTTCTGCTCTCCTAAATTTTACACAATTAGCTGGGAGTGGCTTTAATGAAAAGTGGAAGTGGCTTTCTATCACACTGATGGAGTGGTCTAAAGCACGGCACCACCGGACTCTGGAGCAGAGGAAACGTGGTGTGAAATTACTAGGCTTCTCCATCACCCGGTCTGATGGATGAGTCTCGGTTTGGCGAATGGATGAGAACGTTACCTGTCTGACTGCTCTGTGCTAACTGTAAAGGTTGGTGGAGGAGAAAAAAAAAAGAAAGACAGAAAAGAAAGAAGAAAGGAAGAAAAAGGAAGAAAGAAGAAATAAAAAAGAAAGGAAGAAAAATAAAAGAAAAAGAAAGAGGAAAGAAAGATGAAAGAAAAAATAAGAATGGAGGAGAAATAAAATTTGGAAGGAAGGAAGGAAGGAGAACAGAAAAATGAAAGAAAGAAAACAAAAGAAAAAATAGGAATTGAACAAAAGACACTAAAATAATGAGAGAATGTAAGAAACAAAAGAACAAACAAAATAAAAAGAATGTAAGAGAAGAAAGCGTGTATGGAGATGTAGTCAGGCCCCCTCATGAGCATCTGACCTCACAAACGCGGTTCTGGATAAACGGGCGACGATCCCCACAGACACAGTCCAGAATCTTGTAGAAATGCTTATCATGAGCATGGAAGCTCTTAAAGAGGAATTCATTCTGTAACATCCTTATTATCGTCTATGGATTTAGGACGGGACGCCATTAAAGCTGCTCTAAGTGGACTGTGGACGTCCCGCTGCTTTTATCTCTATAAAACACAACCTCAGCAGCAGGCAGGTTCTCATCTCCCGCTGTTATAATAACAATAAGCCTCGCTAACCACAGCCATGGCTCATTGGGGCACTTCCTGCTTTGAGGTTCGAGACTCTGTCACAACAGGAAGTTGCTAAACCGTGGTGCAGCAAAATTGATCTCAGATGAAATCTCGCTGATTAACACCGGCAAAACGCTGAGCCAGGGTTATCAGAGAGTTCTGAGGAACTCCCTCATGAGCTCCAGGAACTGGCTAACGTACAAGCCGACACTGTTGGACTGTGGAGGAGTAACCAATCAGAAATCGGCTTAAGCCTCCATCATGGCTCGGAGTTACTCTGGATAAGGACCAGTCAAGTCAGGTCAAGGCAGATTTATTTCTCTACAGCTTTTTCAACAAGAACAAAAAAAAGAAACCCAGTCCTCCCTTATCTCACCTTTGCGGGATCGGGAGAAGATCTTGATGCTGGAGGGACTCGCCGGCGGCCGAAAGATTCCGCTGAAGCTCAGGCGCCGGGGGTATTTAGGAGGAGAGTTTTGGTGGGAGGATGAATAAGGGAAGATGGTTTTCGGGGAGTTTGGACTGGTCCGGGGCCGTCCCGGGGTGGATATGGGGCTGGTGGGTTTGGGGAGCTGAGCTCTCTGGAAGAAGCCTTTAGTGGGGCTCGAGGAATAAGATTCATCAACCTGGAGGAAAAACCCAAACTGAAGTCAGACTGCTGTCGAACACAAGCCTGGCTGGTTAGCTGAAGGTCCGACCTGGGTGTTTGAGGATAACGGTCCGTCCCTCGTCCCACATCCAACACGTCCTCCACGAGAACCTACTGTTCACTCGTGAATTAACACTCGATAAACAAGATTATGTTTGCAGTTTGAGCTTAGTTTTAATGTTTTGGATGATTTGTATATAAAAGTATATAAAAAGTACTGATGGGGGTTTTGATGCCGTTAATGGAACCATCGGTACTGAAACTGAAAGCATACAAGTAACCAAACCAGCTTACCTGTGAGTCCAGAGTTTAACATGCTTTATAAACACGGACGTTTTTTCTTTCCCAAAGAGTAAAAGTTCATATTATTCCTAATAATTAAAGACGAAATGAGACGTCCAGCTAGGCAGAAAATCAGCTGGATCAGCCGTCGACATTCTCAGGATTCAACAAGCTGAACCCTGAACGCCTGCGACCTTCGAACCTTTAGGCGGATTTCAGAGTTTGTACTGAGTAAATCCCTCGGTGTGTTTTTGGAGGCTGTTTTTGTATTTACATGGCTTTAAGCATCAGATCGTAAACGTAAGTGGAACCTTGGACAAACAACAGACTTAACGGCTGAAAACGTCTCTTAAACCTGTTGGTACCAAACAGCCCAGTACAGTTCCAGTACCGAATATTAGAGCTTAATTTAACAGGATTATTAGTTCAAGTTTTAAAGAACCAGCAGTTCATGTTTTAGTACCAGAACTGGAACGCATTAGCAATGCAACTAAAACAGTCTGTACTGGAACCAGACCTTCAGTAGTGGAACTGGTAGCTTTGGTACTAGAACTAGCTAATAAAACTTTGGTAACTTTGGCATGAACTTCGGCACTGGAACTGGTACATTTTGTCCTGGAAATATTGGTACTAAACTTAGAATCTTTGGTAACAGAACTGGTACTTTGGAACTAATGTAATGAAACTTTTAGTACTGTTACCAGGACTTCTGGTACTAAAACTGGAACCTTTGCTGCAGGAAATGCTCTGTTTGACATTGAAACTGTGATGATATTTGAACCAGGGGATTTAGTACTGTAACTGGAGCTTTGGTACTAGAATTATAAATTCTAGTTAGTCCTGGTACCTTTATGACTATATGCATCAGTGAGTACTGGAAGTGGAAACTGGGATATGTGGTACTTTTGGTACTATGTTGGGTCTGTTGTAACTCGTACTTTGGTTCTGGACCTGAACCCTTTTTTAATGCTGATGAAATGTGCTTTTTACTTGGTGATTAAACTGGAGCATTTGGTACTGGAACTGGAACCTTATGTATTTGAAATTGTGCTGAAACTGGTACTTTGGTACTAGAACGTTTTTTTTTTACCAAACCCAAGACCTTTAGTAATAAAACCAGTGACCTGATGACATTTATCTCATAAATGAAACTAAAGTCTTTAGCAGTGCAGTGACCTGAATCTTTCTCTCACTACCTGGTGCTTCTGCTTTTCCTAAACACACACGTTTGTCCTCCAAACACCGAATGGCATCTAAAAACAACAGAGTGAGGACAGAGCTACGGGAAAGTGTGTGTTCATCAAACACTGAACATCCTCCGTCCTGATTTAATCCTGATGTTAATGACGATCGGATTGAAAAGGTGGAGTCAAAAGGTTAAGGTTCGATTAAACTATGACATCATTATTATATCCATATCCATAGCAACAGGCTTCAGTCTGTTATTACAATGTATCAATAATAATCATCAGAACTTTTATCAAGGAAATAAAATGAAAAGTACTGCTTCCACGTTCACCACCTTCATCCTGAGACTGGTAGCTTTGGTACTGGAACTAGTAGATTTAAAGCCTTTGGTACTGGAATTAGAGTATTTGGGTTGGAACCAGTCCTAGAACCAAATGGTACAAAAACCTGAATCTTTTGGTACTCGATGGAACTGGAACGTTTACACTTTTGAACGGGAAGCAGGAACCTTTGGAACCTTTACATGTTCCAGGAAATGAACATACCGGTGCTAAACCTGGAACCCATGGTACTGGCCGTGAAATGTTTGGTGCTGGCTCTGGAAACTAAATCTGAAAACTTTTACAAACTCTGGGCCAGCTGGTACTTTTACTGGAAACTTTGATACTGGGACTGGCACATTTTGTCCTGCACTGGAACACTCACTATTGAAAGTGGAGTTTACCGGTACTAAGCTTACAACCTTTGGTACTAAAGCTGGTGTCTTTGGAACTAAAACTAATAGCTTTAGTAAAGACCTGAAAGTTTTAGTACCATTACCAAGGTGTCTGGTATTAAAACTTGAACCTATGTTTTGTATTGACACTGGTACTTTAGTACTAAAACCATAGTCCAAGAATGAGAAAATATGGGACTGAAACTGGTACCTTTAGTACTCTGGGAGGGTCAGTACTGGTACCAGAACTAGTTGTTTTGATAACAAACCAAACAATTTGTACTGGAGCTGGTATCTTTGTTGATAAAACTGAAACATTAAATACCAGGCCTGGACTGTTTAGTATTTGACCCGGTACCTTTGGTACTGGAACTGGTGCTAAATATGGAATGTTTGGTTACTGGAAACTCTTCCAATTCAAAGTTATTGGAACTGGTACTAGCTTTGGTAATGGATTCTAGAAACCTGGTTCTATAATTGAAATCTTTATACTGGAACATTTGATACTGTTTCACTGAAACTGGGAGCTTTGGTTTGCTAGATACTGGAAATGGGCTGTTCAGAACTATTACTGGAACCTTTGGTTCTGGAACTGGAAGCATTGAAATCACAAGGGGGAAATTGGTTTTGTTTACATGACTGTTGTACTGACACTGGAATCTCGGAAAGTTTATTCTTAGTACCAAACCTGGAATCTTCAATAATGAAATGGGAGCATTTTTATGTCCTACTAATGGGACATTGAGGACTGGAAACTGAATGACTTGGTACTATGAGATGCTTTGACCTGAAACTGGGTTCTTTTGTACTTAAATTAAAACCTTTAGTAGGAAAACTAGTAACATTGATACTCACTGAGATTAATGAATCCATCTGCTCACTAAAGGTTCAGGTGAGATAGAGCAGTCTTTACCTTTGGCGTTCCAGCTTTATCCGTTTTGTCCTTTTCTCCATCCACAAGCGGCGAAGTGAAGGAACTCAGATCCTGAAAAGCACACCGCAGCGACTGGATGGTAACCAGTTTTTTGTTGTGTAACAAGACTTACTTGTCTATTGTGTAATTAACATCATAACTCACAGATTAACCAAACAAAGGACGTGAAAAGCACGAGGTTTTCACTGCTTGGTCTGGTCTCTGAAGGTCGATGTGCCTCTGCCGATAAAAGATCTATTTTATCGAGCATAAAGTCCAAACAGAAACACTGTAATTTATCTGAACCACATCCCTGATTGTGACTTTCTGCAGCGCTCCTACTGGTTTCTCCTCCCTCCTGCTGTAAGGTGTGGCACTGCCAGGTTGGCATAGTTTATACAAACAGATTTGGCAGACGCTCCTGATCTGATCTTTACATGTTTGCAGTCTTTAAAGTAACTCTGGCTTGGTATCTCATCATGGAGGTCATGACACTCTCGAAAGAATTTCAAGATACCCACAGGGAGGCGACGATTACAAGGAGGGCACAGAGATTGCCAGTCCGAGGTCCCTGTATTTAATCTATATGCTGTATACAGAAGGTCCTGATTTTAAGTCCCAAGGTTGGGAGGCAATAAACTTGCAGGATCTTAGGAGAAAAAAGACGACTTAACGCACAACACAAGAATTTGTCTATCCAAACAGCTATTTAATAGCATGAAGGAGCAGGTGCTAATTGATACGCAATTTGCACAAACAGCTACAGCTCGATTTGAAGTGTGTTGTTTAGCGTGGGGATTTGTGACGGAGCCCAATCAAATCGTTACACCCTCTAGTGGATAACCAGTGAATTGCTATTGATCTACAGGAAAGATTTGCCTCAACTGTTGGACATTGTGAGGTCGAAAACCTCCCGCGTTCTGCAAGTTTATTTTGGTACATTCATACTAAGCGTTAAACGATAAGGGACCGTCACCAAAGTGAACAAATTAATCTGAGTTCTTATAATTGTTTCATCTATAAGAACACAAAGGCAGAATTAGGAAAAGACGCCACACTAGAGTGCAGCCACATAATAATAAAATGCTGACAGTACATAAATAAGTGGTTACCATAGGAATCTGCAGTAGTTATTAAGTCAAATCTGATAATTAAAGTTCAGCACAGTAATGGATACTCTAACATGAGACACCAAGCAGCTCTGTACAGCGTCTGTCATCTTCAGTCTGTTTACAGCCTCAAAAGCCAGACTGTAAACAGACGTGGATGGGATGGAGGTTAACCAGCGCTTACCTACATTTGAAAGCTGCATTCAGCTCCGATGGTTAACGTGTAACTGCTAACTATCTCTACCAGTGCTGTTAATATGAATGATCCATCATAATGTTTTAACTGAGATCAGGGAGAGATCACCTTTACTTTGGTCTCATGTTATAAAACCTCTGAGAACACAAACTTTTTCACACAGCAGCCTCAGGCTGAGGTGAGAGAACAGAATAAAGTCGTGGTGCTGAAAGCTGTTTTCTTTTGAATCTGATTCTGAGCCCTTTGGCTCACTGAGCCGCTCAGAGTCCAGCACCCTCATTATAGTGAGGTAAGAGTTTTCCTTTGATAATTATCTTAGTTAATGGTCTCTTTATCAAACATACAGCAAAAAAAAAACAACCAAAAAAACATTTTACACCTGCCCCCCCGCACTGATTTCCAGTCTTTTGGAAAACTTTGGTCATTTAGGTTGTTACTTTTCTACATGAAAGGCTGGATACGACTAACACACATTTATTTATAAAACATGATTTGACCAAGGTTAAGGAAAAAAAAAGTCTGAACTCTGGTTTAACACTCAGACTGAGCTCAACATAAACGTTCTGCAAGTGTTCATTATTCAGTACTCTGGATTTGGGAATTATTAATACTGCACCTACAGTACTGAATTAACACACGTTATTAACTAACACTCACAGTACTAATTACCACTAACTGTACTAAATTAACACACAGTACTGAATTAAACACCTACAGTACTTAATTAAAACTCACAGTACTGACAATCACAGTACTGAATTACTAATTATAACTGTACTGAATTAACACTCAGTACTGAATTATTGTATATAGTATTACTGAATTAACACTCACATTACTGAATTACCAAATACAAGACAATCACAGTAATGAATTACTGTATATAGTATTACTGAATGAATTCTCAGTATTGAATTACTAAATATAACAGTACTGAATTAACACACAGTACTGAATTACCAAATATAACAGTACAGACAATCACAGTAATGAATTACTGTATATATTATTACTGAATGAACTCTCAGTACTGAATTAATAATAAAAGTACTGAATTAACATTCAGTACTGAATTACTAAATATAACAGTACTGAATTAACACTCTCAGTATTGAATTAATGTATATAGTATTACAGAATGAACAACTCAGTGCTGAATTTCTGAACATATAATAGAACTGAATTATTAAATATAACAGTACTGAATTAACACTCATAGTACTGAATTACTGTATATAGTATTACTGAATGACCTCTCAGTACTGAATTACTAATAACAGTACTGAATTACTAAATATAACAGTACTGAATTAACACTCACAGTATTGAATTACTGTATATAGCATTACAGAATGAACAACTCAGTGCTGAATTTCTGAACATATAATAGAACTGAATTACTAAATATAACAGTACTGAATTAACACACAGTACTGAATTACCAAATATAACAGTACAGACAATCACAGTAATGAATTACTGTATATAGTATTACTGAATGAACTCTCAGTACTGAATTACTAATAAAAGTACTGAATTAACATTCAGTACTGAATTACTAAATATATCAGTACTGAATTAACACTAACAGTACTGAATTACTGTATACAGTATTACTGAATGAACTCAGTACTGAATTACTAATAACAGTACTGAATTACTAAATATAATAGTCCTGAATTAACACTCACAGTACTGAATTACTCTCTCTTGAGGTGAGAAACATCATCTCGTACAGCATGCACTTTAAATGAGTTTAAATGACAATAAACTTCATACCATACCATAATTACAGTACTGAAATACTGTATAGTCTTACTGAATTAACACTGACAATACTGAATTATTAAATATAACTACTGAATTAACACTCATAGTACTGAATTACCGAATTTAATAGTACTGAATTAGCACTAACAGTACTGAATTACTGAATGTAACAGTACTGAATTAGCACTCAGGTGCTCCACACTTACAGCTCTTTGTAATCACAGGACTAAGAGTTAGTGCTGAATGAACACAGCAGTGGATGATAATGATGATAATGAGGTGCAGAGTTGACAGATTTTTAGAACACACCTCTTTTAGAGTCGAGTTGCTCACTTTTGCTCTTGGCTGTTTGCAGACTGAGCGCGTGCAGCGCTGATTTAAAGCTGTTATTAAAGATTACGAGCTGTTATTACCAGGTGCCCATCTGACGCACTGCTTCACTTTCTCTCACTTTTAATCGGACTTTAGTTAGACGGATCACATTAAACAGTGTTGCTGTTGTTATTAAGAATTAGCACTGTCATTACTCCCTGAAGCTGAGGAGCTTTAATGAGAGGAAGAAGGGAAGTTTCCTTACAGGCATGTGCAGGCGCAGCGCTCCCTTCTTCCTCTTTATTCCGGAGTCGCTCTGCTCTTTATCCGCCGCTGTGCTCCCCATCTCCTCCTCCTCTCCTCTTTATCCTCTCTAAATTACTAAAGTGTGCAAACTCTCAACGGGGAGCTCGAGCCCGAGCTGCATTACGGAAACATGACTAAAATGGAGCCAGTCCAGTTCCTTAATCCAGTTTGCGCTCTGATCCGGGTTGCCAGAGTGAAGCGGATTCAGCACAGAGCCACATGTTTTAAAGCGCGTGTTGCTGCCTCTCTGTAGCCACGCCCACTTCGAGTGAGAGGAAAATAGTGGCAAATAATTCGACCCTTTATAAAGTCTTAAAGAAAAATAGATTAAAAAAGAAAAACACGGAAAACGTGCTAAAACGTAATTTGTTCTACTGCAAAAAAAGCACATAAGTGGTCCATAAAAACAAGAAAGCAAATGTGTGCTTAATAAATATAATTAAAACTCAATAAAAACAACTTGCTACTAATAAATAAAAACTAGTTATTGATTTTAAATAAAACAAATACCTAAAACGAATATATTTTTAAAAAGTAACAAATAAGCAGTTTCAAAAGTGAAATAAGTAACTAATAACGAATAAATGAAAAGAGTAATAAGTCACCCAAAAAAATTAAATGAAAAAATGCAAAAGAATGATTAAATTCAAATACATAAATGAAAATATCAGAAATTATACAAATGGAGATCATTTAAAAAGAACAGCTTTAATAAATAAAAGTAAGTTTGAAATAGGGTTTTAACTATATAAAAATAAAAATATATTTAAATGAATAACATTCATAAACAAAACGTTATGGCAAAAGAAACTAAGTGTTTAAATATAACCAATGTAAATTGGTTGAATAAATAAGAAGCTCCAGGTTCGAATCCACAACCCTGCAGTGGATTCAATGAATTTATTCATTAAACATTACTCAGATTAAAAAGTGTAGCAAATAAATAGAAAAAAGCAAAACCCCAAACAGTGTTATATATTATATAAATATATTAGTGAAACTCAGGTTAAAGAAATAATGATATAAATGAGTAAGATAAATGACTATCAAATCCCAAAGAAAATAATTTAAAAAGTGTTAAATGGGCTTTAGGGAGAAAAATCCACCGTAGATGTGAAATACGCCAATCTGGCAACAATGAAGCTCCCCTGTTTAAAGAGCAGCTTCTGCTTTGCCAGGTACGTGCACACCCCCGTGGGTTGCCAGATTGGCGCAGTATGAGTTTTATCTACAGCTGGGAGAAAAGTTTGGCCTCACGTGCAAATAGTTTCTGATGAGTCGCCTCAGAGCGACAAGACAGGCGGTAACAGCCACCTAGTGGTTATTATTGGAACTTCAAGCAGTCGCCAACCTTGTGTATCTTATTTATACATTGAAATAAACAACTTAAATTAATATACGGTCCCAACAGTTTTGGTCTTGTATCAAATAAGCCTGGATTATTTTAGGGTCTGCCCCAATACCGTATGTGAGCCCATCCTCCCCCGGTGTTTACTTACCTCCGCTCTATGGATCCTTTTATTTCTGTTTTTATACCAATTTTAATTGTTACTCCTATAAATGAAGAGAGAAAAAGACGAGTTTCACTGTGCTGCAGGCAGGAGGAACAGCTCAGCCCTCCCTGACCAGAAGGTTGTGGGTTCAAGTCCTGTGGTGGCCTAGTAGTTAAGGTGTTGGACTCTGGACCAGAATGTGCAGGGTTCAAATCCAACCTGTGCCACGCTGCCCCTGTTGGGTCCTGGACTAAGACCCTTAACCAACAATTACTTAGACTTACAGTTTATACAATCTTACAATCTCTCTAGATAAGAATGTCTGCTAAATACCATAAATATAATGTTTCTGGGACTGTGGTAGCCTAGCAGTTAAGGTGCTGAACTATGGCCCAGAAGGTCCAGGGTTAAAAACCCAGCTCTGCCAAGGTGCCCCTGTTGGCTCCTGGAGTGAGGGCTTTAACCGCCAATAGTTTGTATCAGGTTTAAGTCACTTTGGATAAGTAAGAACCCCACACTAAGTCCTCAGACAGACAGTGGATCATCAACTTTCGTTTCGACAAACCTCCATCCCAAATGGTTTAATTTATTGTAGATTGGGAGAAACGTCCATCAGCTGGAGGCTTCTCCATATCCACACTGGGATGGACTGAAGAAGAGGAGGAATAATCATACATACACAAGGAAATAAAACACCTACAAAATCATGATGTAAAATATTTTATTTTTCTGTAAATGTTCCTAAATTCAGATCCTCGAATACCAAACCCTATAGTCGCTCTGTGTACTTCAAAAGGCTTCATTTTTCCAAAACAGACCTACTATACAGGGGGAGAGAAAAAACACAATCGGGGGAGGGGCAAAAGATGGACGTAATTTACAAGACGAGAAAAATATCGAGGAACGATTTTCTTACAGCTGTTCAAAATATTTACAAATGAGTCTTTTCTGTTTTTCAAGAAAGAAAAATCAAACCATGCCTGTACAATTGTGTAACTGCTGCCACTTACAAGAAAGAAAAGAAAAGAAAAAGAGAGAAGTGGAAAAAATATTCAAGCAGGCGCTGGCCATCGATACGGTCCGTATGGTTACGGCGCATCAGCCGCTTCGCTACATCACGGTTTAAGCGAACACCAGCTGAAGCTCACCGGACTGAAGCGGCTTGTGCTGGAGTCAGGATTCACTTCAGGGTGCAGACGCTTTATAATGAAGGCGAGCTGCGTAAAGGCTTCGTAACGAGTGCTTAAGCGTGGATTAGAGGGGTGATTACCGTAGACATTTACAAGGCACCTTAAGCTCCGCCTCTTTTGGTGGATAACAAATCAGATTAAAGTTTAATTTGCCAGAATGTTCATTCCAGAGCTGATCCAGTAATACTGACTGCTCGGACTGCATGTACGCCATCGCACCCCCCCCCAACAGGGATTGAGTATTGCAGCCAGTGTCCCCTCCCTCAGATATGCCCAATCCACCCAGGCTCATTTTCTCGTGGTCCTTAAGCGTGCGTTTTACGAAGCCTTTACGCAGGCCGCCTTGGGACGAGCGCCAAACAAAGCGACCACGGAAAGGTTTGTGGATGATCACAGAATCACTATAACAGCACAGAGAGGAAAATACTGAGCGTCCTTTAGTACAGAGTCGTTTAAAATGAACTCTGAGAAACAGATGGGTTCGTTATTCCATTATTCGATCGGTTTTCAAAGCAGGAGAAAAGAAACAAAAAGCAAAGCAAAACCCCGCCCCGCCACTGTCGCCCCTCCAAAACGAGCACGTCTAAAACATCAACATGAATAAGGTAGTATTTGGTCGATGGTCATTCCGATAGCTTTCATTATGTACAATTTATTTACATCATTGACGTAACAGAATCTTCAAACGGTCTGATTTCGTTTTTCCTTAATCCGCATCACATTTAAAAATTCACTCGTTCACTCACACGGTAATAAATACAAAAAACACCTCACACATACTCACACACGCACGCGCACGAAAAAAAGCGTTAAACTGACTCATGGAATCAAGTATTCGTCATTGTTTTCATCCGTTCTCTTCTCTTTTAGTGCAAGTTACTTTTTTCCCTTTGAGGAAGTCCGTACATTCTTCATTCAGTGATGTTCTACGTTACAGGGGGTGGCCCCGCCCACTCTCACGAACCGATAAGGCATAACCGGCACAGTGATCGCTCTCGCCCCATTCGCTGGTGAAATCTGCCCCGTCACTCTCTCACACACGCACACAAACGCTCTGGCAATGGCACACGCGGGTCAGTGGAACCGCCTCCGGAGAACGGCGACGCACGCCTCCCTATCCCCCAGCTTCCTCCTTCAGTTCATCCATTTTCGGCAGTTCGGCGCCGCGCACAGGCACGCTGTCTTGCTGTGGTTCTGCACCAGGCCCAGTCTGTAATCGTAGCACAGCTGCAACAGGAAAACAACACCGCAACGACGTCATGGGCTGTTTAACACGTCAACATGTACATGCTGATACAGAGGGAGTCTTGGGAATGGTAGTTTGCATCTACCTGCACCTTCCACTTCCTTGCTATTGATGAGAAGCTCTGATTTGGGTTTGTGTAGAAATTCATTATTTACTTTTTGTTGAGAATCAGGCTCATAGAGCAACAAACACTGACTAGGGAACTAACACACAGGAGACTGCGATAGACAGACAGACAGACAGACGGACGGACAGACAGAGGCAATCTAGAAAGAGAGAGGAGTATCGACTCTACTTTATTAAGGGAATGTATGAAGGCTTTTGAAGATATAGGAACGAAGTAGAGACTTTCGCCTTGGAACCAAAGGACCTAGAGCTCCCGTTATCAGCAAACTCATTCTCAGAAACATTTCCATGAACCAAGTTCATGCAGATAATAAGGTTTTACTGCTGTAAGTAAAACACGGTGTGTGTGTGTGTTACCTCTTCTCCTTTTTCGATGCGCCGGTTTGAGTTGATAATGATTTTGTAGCCTCGCTCAAAGGTCACCACTTCTGCCACGCAATTCGGCGAGCAGGAATGATTGATGTACCTGCACACACACACACACACACACACACACACACACACACACACACACACACACACACACACACACACACAC